>JADRCC010132262.1:0-16360 GCA_019843855.1 Hylomyscus alleni
GCCCTTCTTAATGTCCTCTATCATTGTCATGAGGAGTGATTTTGGATCTAAATCTTGCTTTTCCAGTGTGATGGTGTGTCCAGGACTTGCTATGGTGGGAGAATTGGGTTCTTATGATGTCAAGTAATCTTGGTTTCTGTTTCTTATGTTCTTATGCTTGCCTCCCACCATCAGGTTATCTCTAGTGCTAACTGCCTGGCTAAATCAGACTGGGGCCTGTCCTTCCTGTGATCCTGGTTATGTTAGAACTCCTCAAAGTCAAGCTGTCTCTGCGATCCTGTGATTCTGGGCTAATTCAAGCGCCTGGGAGTATAGCTTCCTCTGGGAATTATGGGACTCACTGCAGAGTTGTGCATAAGGTCTGCTCAGGGCACCAGCCTACACAGACTGGAGGGAAACAGTGCCGCTGATATGGTGGAGTTCCTGTGTGCCTGAGCCCAACTGGTCCCAGTTATTACCAATGTTGTAAAGGATGTGTCCTCCTTACCTCTGATCTTCTGATTCTGGGTGTGTCAGAGCACCTGGGAGTGGAGCTTCCTCTGGGTATTGTGGGACTGGCTGCAGAATTTGTGCCCAAGGTCTGCTTAGGGTACCGATCCAAAAAGACTGGAAGTAATGAGTGCCACTGCGCTGGCGGGGTTCCTGTGTGCCTGGGTCCTACTGGTCCCAGTTACTACCCGTGTTGGGACAGATGTTGTGTCCTCCTCAACTCTGATCCTTAGGCTTCCCTCCTTATGTTGATATTTTCCATATATTATTCTTTCTAGTGTTGGGTTTATGGAAAAGTATTGTGTAAATTTGGTTTTGTCATGGAATATCTTGGTTTCTCCATCTATGGTAATTGAGAGTTTGCTGGGTATAGTAGCCTGGGCTGGCATTTATGGTCTCTTAGGGTCTGTATGATATTTGCCCAAGATCTTCTAGCTTTAATGACATCTGGTGAAAAGTATGGTGGAATTCTGATAGGTCTGCCTTTACTTGACCATTTTCCATTACTGCTTTTAATATTCTTTCTTTGTTTAGTGCATTTGGTGTTTTTATTATTGTATGATGGAGGCATTTCTTTTCTGGTCCAAACTATTTGGAGTCCTGTGGGCTTCTTGTATGTTCATGAGCATATCCCTTTCTTTAGGTTAGAGATGTTTTCTTCTATAATTTTGTTGAAGATATTTACTGGCCCTTTAAGTTTGGAATCTTTGTGCTCTCTCTATGTATTATTCTTTGGTTTGGTCTTCTCATTGTGTCCTGGATTTCCTGGATGATTTGGGTTAGGAGCTTTTTTATTTTTGTATTTTATTTGACTGTTATGTGAATGTTTTCTTTTTTTGTTTTGTTTTGCTTTGTTTTTGTTCTTCTAGACAGAGTTTCTCTGTATAGCCCTGACTGTCCTGGAACTCACTCTGTAGACCAGGCTAGCTTAGAACTCAGAAATCCACCTGCCTCTGCCTCAAAAGGGCTGAGATTAAAAGTATGCATCATCATTGCCCAGCCTATGTCAATGTTTCCTATGTTATCTTCAGTACCTGAGCTTCTCTCTTCTATATCTTGTATTCTGTTGGTGATGCTTGTATCGAAGACTCCTAAGACTTTCCTAAGTTTTCTAACTCCAGGATTGTCTCCTTTCATGATTTCTTTATTGTTTCTATTTCCAATTTTAGATCTTTGATGATTTTGTTCATTTCCTTGGCCTCCTTGATTGTGTTTTCCTGTAATTCTTTAAGGGATTTTGTGTTTCCTCTTTAAGGGCTTCTAGCTGTTTACCTGTGTTCTCCTATATTTCTGTAAGGGAGTTATTTATGACCTTCTTAAATCCTCTATTACCATGATGGGAAGTGATTTTAGGTCAAAATCTTGCTTTTTTGGGTGTGATGGTGTATTCAGGAATTGCTATGGTGGGAGAATTAGGTTCTGATGATGCAAGTAACCGTGGGTTCTGTTGTTTATGTTCTTATGCTTGCCTCCCTCCATCTGATTATGTCTAGTGCTACCTGCCCTTGATATATCTGACTGGGGCCTGTCCTTCCTGAGATCCTGGGTGTGTCAGAATTCCTGGGAGTCAAGATGCCAGTCCCACAACACCCAGAAGAAGCTCCACTCCCAGGCACTGTAACATGCCCAGGATCACAGGATCACAGGATTCCAGGATCCTAGGATCTTGGTCAAACCAGGATCTCAGGACCCTCCACTCCCAGGCACTGTAACATGCCCAGGATCACAGGATCACAGGATTCCAGGATCCTAGGAGTTTGGTCAAACCAGGATCTCAGGGACCCTCCACTCCCAGGCACTGTAACATGCCCATGATCCTGGGCATGTTACAGTGCCTGGGAGTGGAGCTTCTTCTGAGTGTTAGCACCCAAGGTCTGCTCAGGGCACCTCTGATCCTATGATTCTGGGAGAATGGATCTTCCTTTGGGTGTTGTGGGACTGGCTCTGATCCTGTGATCCTGGGTGTGTTAGAAAGCTTTGAAGTGGAGCTTCCTCTGGGTATTGTGGGACTGGCTGTGTAGTTCACTTCCAAAGTCTGCTCAGGGCACAGGCCCAGACTGGCAAGAACCAGTGCCATTGATCAAGCAGAGTTCCTGGGTGCTCAGGACCTGCTGGTCTCAGTTACTTCCGGTGTTGGATGGTGGGGCTGAAGTTGTGTCCTCCTCACCTTTGATCCTATGATTCTGGACATGTTAGATCACTTGGGAATGGATCTTTCTCTGGGTGTTGTGGGACTGGCTGGAATTCATGCCCAAGGTCTTCTATTCTAGTAGTTCAATTTGACAGTTTGGTTATTTTCTGTTGGCAAGTTTCCTTCAATGGTGTCTGTATTGCATTGTTACTTTGTTTAATTCAATAAAAAATAGCTCCTCTATTACCAGAAATTAATTCAACAAAAGTACTATCCTGGAGAATAATAACATAAAGAGTGTGTTCATTACATGTCACCCATTTTATATCATACATTGTTTTACTTTTGTGCCACTTGATAACATCTCTGTTCAGGAACAGATAAAAAGCAAAGATTTAGAACATTAGTAGGCATAATTTCATTGGATTTCTATATTATGAAAGTCACTTGTCTTACATTTTAGACAGAAATGTTTAGCAATAAAGTCTATAAACTATGTAAGAGCATGATGTTATAATTATAGAAAGAAAAAAATGAAAAACATTGAGACTTATGAACAAAGTTAGATGCATAAAAGATGGTTCATTGGTTTGATATTACATATGATAAAGCAAGAAGCGAAGATAACTTTCTGGTTTCTTGTTCAGGATAGTGGAACCGACTCAGCTCTTTAATGAGTGGTTATTTTAAAGTAGTGAATGTATAACTCAAGTGTAACTTTCCTAAAGAACATACTTTGAGATTTTTGTGACCCTAAGAGGCTGATGGATTTATGTAGCTAGTATTAGTATGCTTATTATTGTCATCACACCAATAAATTCTGTAAGTGATGAGCAAAGGTCATAAAGCCTTTTGAGCTCTGAGCTCTTTCAAGAACTTGTTGAAAATGATTTACTCTGTCATAGAAAAACACTATGAACCACACAACTTTATAAGTTCACCAAACCCCTTGACCTGTGTCAATGGATTCTAAATTAACATTCCTCAGTATAGTATGTTAACATTAAATTGAGCTGGATTTCCTCCCCAAAAGCAGTCAAATCGAAATGAAGCATGGCTATTAGAATAAAAACCTGAAAATTATGAATGAATTAATATATCCTACCTAATTTTATTATCTAATATAATATTCAAGGTAATGAAAATATCTACATATGCCTAATTATTATACATCTTTAATTTTTGTAGAAATATTGTTTACAAAGAGATTTCAGTTCTAGGTTTGTTTTCTTTCTCTCATTCTCTCTTTTAAAAAAGATTTTCTGACATACCCCTGTGAAGTGAGTACCTAATTCTGTTTTTATGACTGATCTGTACCAAAACCTACCGCTGGCAAAAAGCAATTCTGGAAGTCTGTAAAATGACCAGGCATGTAAACAGTTGAAGCGGTACACAGGAGTGAAAAGGGTGCTATCAACCATGCTAAGTATGTCTCCTGACTTGAGTAAGAATGTTAAGCTGGACATTGCTAGGATTTAACTGGAAATTTCAGAAACTTATTTAGGATATTAAATTCTCTCATTTAATTATTATATAAGTAAAACAACTTCTTTTCACTTTCAACATTTGAATTCCTACCAAAACACAGAATTTTTAAGTGATTTTTAATTGTACATCAAGGGTAAAAGCAGACTTGGAAAGATAGTAAAATATATGAAATATAGCTTGCTCTATGTTTGTCAGAGAAATTCAACAATACCAGCAATGTTCAAATAGAATCAACACAATTGGCAATGAGGTCATTAAACAGGAATCCTAGACAGTGAGAATGTGGTTTCTATAACAAAGACATTGAAGGCAGATAAGTTCAATACTCCTAAGTGATCTCAACAAATGGAAATTTTAATAATTGAATCAATGTGCTGAAGGAATGGCAGTTATTAAATTATTGCTGTACCCAATATATACAATGATTTTTCTCTTCTTAAATGTATATTAGAATACAGATATGTCATTATGATTTAATTAGGTAAAAAGAATGTTCAAAAATTACCCTTGGTAATCTTGGTAATCTATGGAAAAGGATAATGATAATATAGTCATTTATGTTTGCACAGCTATTTTATGTTCTGTTGGATGATCTATAAGCAGGTTACTATTTATATGCCATTTTTCTATAGAGAAAATTGCTCATCTGTAATTACAGTTATATAGCAAAGGATTTTCTTATTGAATTCTCTTTTTCAGTAGAATTGATTTCTTTATTGACTAAAGAAGTGAAAACTGGCATGCAGGATTTGGAATAAAAGGTATATTCGGCTACATGCTTCTAATATTTACCATAATATAGACTCAACCAGAATACTAACAGGTTTTTGCTTCTGAAACAAGGGTATGTTTGCCAATGGAAAAGCCTGTGACTATTAGAAACTGTCCTGAAAATTGATTCTGGAATTTAGCCAAATCCTTAAACAGAAAAATATGCTAAGGAAATATCAACTAAGAACTGTATATACTTAGGTCTGACATGGAACAAGCACCTTTGATTCTAAAGAAAAGTGAAGCTACATGGAAAAAAATCCATATATTCCAGATCATCCTGGTCTATGTAGTGAGTTTCAGGCAAGCCTAAGTCTAAAAAGTGAGTTAAAGGGCAGCCTGGTCTAACTAGTGAATTCTAGACCTGCCATACTACATAGTGAGATCTTGCCTCAAAAATTAAATAAAAATGGAGATGTATACATTTAGCATACTTAATTATTGGTATTCTGGGTTTAAGATGATTCAATATAGTACAAAGAACTAGTTACAACATCATTCTATTTTCTTTTGCTCTAAATCTCAGCAATGAAGACAATGAATGATTCTATTCTGAATGCTGGTGGATTGGATGGAAGGTCCAAATGACTGTTCTTTGACAAAGAGGCTGCCAAGATATAGGTAATAAATTCTTAATGAAGAATTAATTTTATGGTTCTGAGATGAAGCACATATCATTTTAGAGATATAGTTATAGTTTTAATGGTCAAGTGTACATGATGCTGTTGAATATCTGGCAAAAATAAAATTACATTATTTTTATATTATCCAAAGCTATAAAAGAACAGAAGACTTAAGAATGACTGTAACCTAGTACATACAAGGCATGTGATAGCATATAAACACATAAATATATATGATAAATGGACATATACAATCATTACGAGCCAGTGGATGGATGCTACTTTATGTAATTCATAATCTGAATGAACAACATCTTCAAACTGTTTAAAGCTATCTTCTCTCTTGTTCTGACATTAAAGTGGATGCTTGTAGGCTTATTACTCCAGTTTCCCAATATAGGTGAAATCAGCCTATTTGCATTATTTAATGGGAGATACATTCTTTTATTAAATGTTTTCTTTATTTACATTATTTATTCTGAGGTTACTGGTTGGTTCATATTGTTGTTCCTCCTAAGAGGCTGCAAATCCCTTCAGCTCCTCCATTGGGGATCTTGTGCTCAGTCCAATAGATGGCTGTGAGCATCTGCTTCTATATTTGTCAGGTACTAGTAGAGCCACACAGGAGACAGCTATATCAGGTTCCAGTCGCTAAGCACTTGTTGGCATCAACAATAGTGTCTGGGCTTGGTAAATGTATATGGAATGGATCACTAGGTAGGATAGTCACTGGATGGCCTTTCCTTCAGTTTCTGATCAAACTTTATCTCTGTATTTCATACCATGGGTATTTTGATTTCACTTCTTAAAAGGACTACAGTATCCACACATCTTCTTCTTCAAGAAGGTCTTCCTTCTTCTTGAGCTTCCTGTGGTCTGTGAATTGTATCTTGGGTATTACAAGCTTTTGGGCTAATATACACTTATCAGTGATTACATGCCATATGTTTTCTTTTGTGATTGGGCTACCCCACTCAGATTATATTTTCTAGTTCTATCCATTTGCCTAAGAATTACATGAATTCATCATTTTTAACAGTGGAGTAGTACTCCACCGTCTAAAGGTACCACATTTTCTGTATCCATTCCTGTGTTGAAGGACATCTTGGTTCTTTCCAGCTTCTGGCTATTATAAGGCTGCTATGAACATGGTGGAGCATATGTCCTTATTACATGTTGGAGCCTCTTCTGGGTATCTTCCCAGGAATGGTATTGCTGGGTCCTTAAGTAGTAATATGTCCAAATTTCAGAGGAAGCACCAAACTGATTTCTAGAGTGGTTGTACCAGCTTGCAATGCCACCAGCAATGGAGGAGTGTTCCTCTTTCTCCACATCCTTGCCAGCATCTGCTGTGACCTGAGTTTTAGATCCTAGCTATTCTGACTGGTATAAGGTGGAATCTCAGGGTTGTTTCGATTTGTACTTCCCCGATGACTAAGGATGTTGAACATTTCTTTAGGTTCTTCTCAGCCATTCAGTATTTCTCAGTTGAGAATTCTTTGTTCAGCTCCGTTTTCTATTTTTTAATAGGGTTATTTGATTCTCTGGAGTCTAACTTCTTGAGTTCTTTTTATATATTGGATATTAGCCCTCTATCAGACATAGAGTTGGTAAAGTTCTTTTCCCAATCTTTTGGTTGCCATTTTGTCCTATTGACAGTATCTTTTGCCTTACAGAAGTTTTGCAACTTTATTAGGTACCATTTGTCAATTCTTGAACTTAGAGCATAAGCCATTGGTATTGTTCAGGAAATTATCCCCTATGCCCATGTGCTCCAAGTTCTTCCCCACTTTCTTTTCTATTAGTTTCAGTACATCTGGTTTTATGTGGAGGTTCTTGATTCATTTGGACTTGAGCTTTGTACAAGGAGATAAGAATGGATCAACTTGCATTCTTCTACATGCTAAGTGTCAGTTGAACCAGAACCATTTGTTGAAAATTCTTTTTTCCACTGGATCATTTTAGCTCCTTGGTCAAATATCAAGTGAACATAGTTGTGTGGGTTCATTTCTGGGTTGTTAATTCTATTCCATTGATCGACCTGCCTTTCATTGTACCAATACCTTGCAGTTTTTATCATGACTGCTCTGTAGTACAGCTTGAAGTCAGGGATGGTTATTCTCTTAGATATTCTTTTATTGTTGAGAATAGTCTTAGTTATCCTGTTTTGTTGTTGTTGTTGTTGTTGTTGTTATTCCAGATAAATTTGGAAATTGTTCTTTCTAACTGTATGATTTGGAAATTTGATGGGGACTGTATTGAATGTTTAGATTGCTATTGGCAAAATTGCCATTTTTACTGTATTAGTCCTACCAATCCATGAATTTGGGAGATCTTTCCATCTTCTGAGATCTTCTTGAATCTATTTCTCTGGAGACTTGAAGTTCTTGTCAAACAGATCATTTACTTTCTTAGAGTCACATCAAGGTATTTTATATTGTTTGTGACTATTGTGAAGGGTGTTTTTTCCCTAATTTCTTTCTCAGCCTGTTTTTTCCTTTAAGTAGAGGAAGGACACTGATTTCTTTGAGTTAATTTTGTATCCAGCCACTTTGCTGAAGTTGTTTACCAGGTTTAGGAGCTCTCTGGTGGAATTTTTGGGACACTTAAGTATACTATCATATCATCTGCAAATAGTCATATTTAGACTTCTTCCTTTCCAATTTGTATCTATTTGATGTCCTTTTGTTGTCTAATTGCTCTTGCTTGGACTTCGAGTACAATATTGAACAGGTAGGGAGAGAGTAGACAGCCTTGTCTAATCCCTGATTTTAGTCGAATTGCTTCAAGTTTTTCTCCATTTAGTTTGATGTTGGCTACTGGTTTGCTGTCTATTACTTTTACCATGTTTAGATATGGACCTTGAATTCCTGATCTTTCCAAGACTTTTATCATGAAGGGGTGTTGGAGTTAGTCAAATGCTTTCTTAGCATCTAATGAAATGATCATATGCTTTTTTTCTTTGAGTTTATTTATATAGTGGATTACATTGATGGATTTCCATGTATTGAACCATCCCTGCATCCCTTAGATGAAACCTACTTGATCATGATGGATGATCATTTTGATGTGTTCTTGGATTCAATTTGTGAGAATTTTATTGAATATTTTTGAATTGATTTTCATAAGGGAAATTGGTCTGAAGTTCTCTTTCTTGTTGGGTCTTTGTGTGGTTTAGGTATCAGAGTAATTGGGCTTTATATAACAAATTGGGTAGTGTTTCTTCTGTTTCAATTTTGTGGAATAGTTTGAACAGTATTGGTATTTTCTTTGAAGATCACATAGAATTCTAAACTATATCCATCTGGTCCTGGGCTATTTTTGGTTGGGAGTCTATTAATGACTCCTATTCCTTTAGGTGTTATGGAATTGTTTAGATCATTTTTCTGATCCTGATTTAACTATGCTACCTAATAACCTGTTTTCTGTCTAGAAAATTGTCCATTTCATTCAGATTCTCCAGTTTTGTTGAGTATATTTTCTTTTGTAGTAGGATCTGATGATTTTTTGGGATTTCCTCAGGTTCTATTGTTACATCTTCCTTTTCATTTCTAATTTTGTTGATTTGGATATTGTCTATGTGCTATCTGGTTAGTTTGGCTAAGGGTTTATCTATCTTGTTGATTTTCTCAAAGAGACATTTCCTGGTTTGGCTGATTATTTGTATAGTTCTTTTGGTTTCTACTGGGTTTAATTATTTCCTGCTTTCTACTCCTCTTGAGTCTATTTGCTTCTTTTGTTCTAGAGCTTTCAGTTGTGCTGTCAAGTGGCTAGTGTGTCTCCAGTTTCCTTTTGGAGTCACTCGGAGCTATGAGTTTTCCTCTTAGGACTACTTTCATTGTGTCCCAATGAAAGATTTGGTATGTTGTGGCTTCATTTTCATTAAACTCGAATTTAATTAATTTCTTTCTTTATTTCTTCCTTGACCAAGTTATCATTGAGTAGAGTATTGTTCAGCTTTCACATGTATATGAGCTTTCTATTGTTTGTTATTGAAGGCCAGCCATAGTTCCTGGTCATCTCATAGGATGCATGGGATAATTTCAATATCCTTGTATCTGTTGAGGTCTGTTTTGTGACTAATGTGAATTTTAGAGAAGGTGCTATGAGGTGCTGAGAAAAAGGTATAGTATTTTGTTTTAGGATAAAATGTTCTATAGATATCTGTTAAATCGATTTGGTTCATAACTTCTGGTAGCTCTGTTTAGTTTCTGTTTCCAAGATCTGTCCATTGCTGAGAGCAGAGAGTTGAAGTCTCCCACTATTATTGCATAAGGTACAATGTGTGCTTTGAGCTATAGCAAAGTTTCTTTTATGACTATGGGTGCCCCCACATTTGGAGCATAGATGTTCAAAATTGAGAGTTCATGTAGGTAGATTTTTTTCTTTCACCAATATGAAGTGTCATTCCTTATCTTTTTGATAACTTTAGGTTGAAAGCTAATTTTATTTGATATTAGAATGGCTACTCTAGAGTGTTCTTGGAACCATTTGCTTAGAAAATTGTTTTCCAGCCCATTACTCTGAGGTAATATCTGTCTTTATCACTGAAGTGTGTTTCTTGTATACAGCAAAATGTTGGGTCCTATTTACGTTACCAGTCAGTCTATGTCTTTTTATTGGGGAATTGAGTTCATTGATATTAAGAGATATTAAGGAAAAGTAATTGTTGCTTCCTGTTACTTTTGTTGTTAGAAGTGGAATTATGTTTATGTGGTTATCTTCTTTTTTTGTTTGTTAAAAGATTATTTTCATGCTATTTCTAGGGTGTAGTTTCCTTCCTCATGTTGGAGTTTTCCTTTTATTATCCTTTGAATGACTGGATTTGTATGATGATATTGCATGAATTTGGTTTGGTCATGGAACACATTGGTTTCTTCATATATGGTAATTGAGAAATTTTCTGGGTATAGTAGCCTGGGCTGGCTGGCACTTGTGTTCCTTTAGAATATGTATGACATCAGCCCAGGATCTTCCAGCTCTCATTGTCTCTGGTTAGAATCTTGGTATAATTCTGAGAGGTTTGTCTTTATATGTTACTTGACCTTTTTCTCTTACTGGTTTTAATATTCTTTTTTTGCATGTGTGTATTTGTTGTTTTGATTATTATGTGACATGAGGAATTTCTTTTCTGGTCTAATCTATTTTTATTTCTGTAAGCTTGTATGTTCATGGGCATCACTTTCTTTAGGTTAGGGAAGTTTTCTTCTATAATTTTGTTGAAGATACTTACTGGCACTTTAAGTTGGGAATCTTTACTCTCTTCTATACCTAGGTCTTCTTATTGTGTCCTGGATTTCCTGGATGTTTTGGGTTAGAAACTTTTTGCATTTTGCATTTTCTTTGACTGTTGTGTCAATGTTTTCTATGGTAACTTCTGCCCCTGATATTCTCTCTTCTATCTCTTGTATTCTGTTGGTGACACTTGCATCATGGTTCCTGACTTCTTTCCTAGGTTTTCTGTCTCCAGAGTTGTCTCTCTTTCTGATTTCTTAACTCTTTCTACTTCCATTTTTAGATCCTGAATGGTTTTGTTCAATTTCTTCACCTGTTTGGCTGTATTCTCCTGTAATTCTTTAAGGGATTTTTGTGTTTCCTCTTTAAGGGATTCTACCTGTTTATTTTGTTCTCCTGTAACTCTTTAAGGGATTTTTGTGTTTCCTCTTTAAGGTCTACTACCTGTTTTCCTGTGTTCTCCTGTATTTCTGTAAGGGACTTATTAATGTCCTTCTAAAAGTTCTCTATTATCATTTGGAGATGAGATTTTTAAATCCAAATCTTGCTTCTCGGGTGTTGGGGTATCCCAGACCTGCTGTTTTGGGAGAACTGGGTTCTGATGAGGTCATGTACCCTTGGTTTCTGTTGGTAAAGTTCTTATACTTGCCTTTTGCCATCTGTTTATCTCTGTTGTTAGTTGGTCTTGTCTCTGGCTTGAACTTTTCCCTCCTGTGGGCCTGTAAGTCTTTGTCAGCACTCCTGGGAGACCAACTCTCTCCTGGCAGGACCTGTCCACAGAGGACAGAGGAACAGCCCCAAGTCCTGGGTGCAGATGGAGGCAGGAAGGACCCTGTCCCAGCTGCTTTGCCACTTCTGTGGCCTGTGTGCTCTTGGCTGGTCCTGCCTTAGACAGTCACCAGAGAGAAAATGGAGATCTCACCTGAGTCCAGGTGTCATAGCACTCCCTGGAGACCAGCTTTCCCCTGGCAGTAAAGGTACACAGAAGGCTGTGGAGCAGGCACACCTCCTGGCTGTAGATGGAATCAGGAAGGACCCTGTACCAGCTGCTCTGCTGCTTCTATGGCCTGTGTGCTCCTGCCTTAGACAGTTACTGGAGAGAAAATGATCAACCTATTTGTAATCATGTGAATTCACTTCTGCACTTTGACAGGCATACTTTGAGTTATTTGAGGTGATGAAGGTAATGATTTAGCAGTGACATTTCAATGTCTGTTAAAGATGATACTGCTGTCACATGATTTAGGCATGATAGAGATTCAGCCTTTGGAAGTCATTGACAGAAAATGTCTTATAATAAATTCAAAAGCCAGCACAGATACATTATGTTTGGCCATATATTACAGGTACTGGTTTGTTATAACTAAGATATGTCTCCATCTTTGTATAATTGTGAACTGCTATAACCCACAAAGTCATATATTTTTGTCATCCTGACAGTTATTCACAAATATTGAAAGCTCATTTGTTTCTTCTTCAAACAAAGCTATAGAATATTAATTTCAGCTTAAAAATTCCCTTTTCTCTCCAGAAAGATGAAAGCCAATTATGACAAACTACATCTCTGCTTAAATACTTTTCTTTGTGAAAATTAAAGCTATTGCAGAATTTTGCAAGAAGGATGGTTCAGTGAAGTACAATGGGAGGGAATGTTATACTGAATCAAATAAAATGTATTGTTTCTTGTGTTGTATATAGAGAGATAAGTCAAATTTTGGAACAATAATTCTGGTTGATTTCAAAATTTACTCTGAAAATACTCAACAATATAATTCTGATTGTTATTTACCTAAAAACATAAATAAATATCTATAGAGGATCCATTCCCTTTGAAAATGTGCTTCTTGTCAATGTTAATTCTAGGGCAAAAGAATTTGTTTTAGAATTGTTTTAAAATATGCAATCATATTCTTCTCAAAGCACTTCTTTTATAATGTATAGAATATACTAGGATCGAATCATTCTGAACACCTTGGTCCCTATCACTTCAGATGATGGAAAAGACACAAAATATGCGATTAGCAGATACTTATAAAGCATTCCATCCACTTGAACTATATCACATCACTAAGTGATATTTGATCCACTCTGGAGCCAGATAATTCCTT
This sequence comes from Hylomyscus alleni, assembly GCA_019843855.1. Lineage (NCBI taxonomy): Eukaryota > Metazoa > Chordata > Mammalia > Rodentia > Muridae > Hylomyscus > Hylomyscus alleni. The sequence goes on from JADRCC010132262.1 coordinate 12,846, forward strand.
ACTAAGCATTCATAAGTCTTCCTAACTCTTCCTTCATTCGATCCTTCCATGATCACAACTTTTACAAACAAAAAATTGCTAGCATAAACTTATTTTATGATGTTCTTATATCTATTGATATTCCATGATTTCCTTTTTTTCATTTATTTATTTGTATTTCATAAAAAAGGATTCTTCTCTCCTATAATATATCTTGATACGGTTTTCCCCATTTCTACTCCACCCTGTTCCTCTCTCTCTACTCTTTTTCTGTCTCTTATTAGAAAAGAACAGAGTTACAATAGCTAATATTGAATAATAAAATATAGTAAGATAAGACAAAAATTTATCTCATCAAACTTGGACAAGACAAACCAACAAAAGGAAAAGAGGTCAAGAGAAGATACAAGAATTAGAAACCCATTCATTGAGACACCTGGGAATCCTAATAAAAACATGAAACTGGCATACTATGTACACAAGAACCTGGGGTAGACTTGTTCTGGCCCTGTGCATGATGCTTCAGTCTCTGTGAGTTCATATGAACTTTGCTCAGTTGATTTAAAGGACCTTGATTCTCTTGGTGTCCTCTATCCCCTATGGCTCTTATATTCTTTCAGCTTCCTCTTCCATGGGTTTCCTGAGTTCTAATGGGAGGTATTTGATAGACACATCTCATTGAAGGCTGAGTGTTACAAGGTCTCTCTCTCTCTCTGCATAATGTCTGAAAGTGAGTCTCTGTATTTGTTCCCATCTGCTGTAGGAGGTAACTTCTCTGATGAGTGCTGAATAAGGCACAGATCAAAAAGTATAGCAGAATATCGTTAGAGGTTTTTGTTAAATTGCAATGTGTTTTTTAGAACAGCAATATTTGGTTTTACCCTACATTTCTGAGCTATCTAGTCTCTTGTTCTTGGTCATCCAGTTAGTGCTGTGTGTTGATTCCATCTTACAGATTAAGTCTTAAGATAAAACAGTTATTAATATGTTACTCCTACAAGCTTTGTACCACTCTTACCATAGCATATTTTGCACGCAGTATGCCATTGTAGATCATAGCATTTGTGGCATGGTTGGTATTTGTGTTTCTCTTTTGGTAGCTTGAAGAGTGCTTTTCAATAACAAAGATAGAAATATGTTAATGCTCTATGTAGGAACCAGCTCAACTTCACCATGTTGAGGGAGTTGTGTAGGTGTTGTCCTCAGTGATGGGCCCTTGCTGTCTGATTGTGGAAAGCAACCTATATTCTCAGCAACAGCCAAGTTTCTTTACAGATTCCTGTGGGAACCCTTTGCCCAACAACTGAGTTAGATATAACCCAACCAACTAGAAGCTTTATTTGTTGATAAGAGATGGTCAGTTGGGACTTTGTTACTTTCATTATATAGCACTTTAATTTAGAGCACCATCAGATAGATAGATAGATAGATAGATAGATAGATAGATAGATAGATATTTGATATGTTAGGAAACTTCCATCATATTATGTTTTCATATCACCCTCACATGACCCTTAATTTTAGCTGCTTCTCCCCATATTCCCTCCTTCAACATCCTCTCCCCCTTCTTCCCCACTTGAGCCTTCCAGTTCCAGTCCCCACCCACCCATCCATCTCTAATCATTTGTTCTCTACCATCAGAAGATATATGTTTCCTCTGCTACCTTATCCTATACCTACCCTCCATGTTTCTATTTTTTAAAGCTTGGTTATTATTGACTTAATGCCAATAGCCACATAATAAAATACATACCATATTTGTCTTTCTGGGTCTGAGTTAACTCACACAAGATGATCTTTTTCTAGTTCTATTCATTTGCCTGCAAATTTTGTCATTTTTGATGATCATGTTAAACTCAATTGTGGAAATGTTCCACGTTTTCTTTCGCCATTCCTATATTGAGGGATTTTTAGGTTATTTCCAATTTCTAGCTATTATAAATAGAGGAGTTGAACAAGTATCTTATTAACCATATATCAATACTATTACTTAAAGAGCTTCTAAGTTTAGCATTAGTGTAGTTATATCCAATATGAAATATAGAGAAAAAAAGTGAATTTTGTTGGACAACCCTGCTATTAAGGTCACAGTCCTCCTTGACCATCCAGTCATGAGCTGGACAAAGAATGACAGGCTCTCTTTTTGAGCAGAGGTTCCATGTCTCTGCTTAACTTGATTTAAAGAGTATCTCTAAACATAGGTGGCTGGCCTTATCTGAAGAATGGCCTTGTGCACACAGCTTGACTCCACACACAATTCTGCTTTGGCTTCCTGCATGCATGACAATTAGATATGGCATTATAACCAATAAGCCCTTCCAACCCATATAGATGTTATGACCAATTAGCCCTTTCCATCTATACCCTAAAGTACTTCTACCCTTTTCTTGGAACAATGAAGTAGAGTGGTCTTACTTTATCATCTCCAGAAGTCTGTAATAGGTATTCACAGCCTTCCCAACCCTGATTGCCACTTTTGTTCTCTTTGCCCTTGCAGGCCAGTGGCCAATTTCCCCACCCCAATTCCAGGAAAAGGAAGACCCACAGGGATTACTTTTGAAGAGCCATCTGTAGAGGCCAGAGTATGAGAAAAGTAGACAAATGGACATTGTGTTCTGTATGAGCATTCTAGGATATTTCATCATTAGTAGGAAAAAACATCAAGGCAGCTAGACTTTCCACTGTGAATGTACTCCAAACACTGACATATTAAAGCTGAATCCCTTGTGTGTAACTCTAAAGGTACCATATAGTCACTTAAACATCAGGGCCTTGTGGGAATGCAAAGGCTACTACTAGACAATTATCTGAGGAGAGCTGTGAAACCACACTCTTTCCTATCCTCCTTGCTCTTGGCCAAAAACTATGTCACTTTGTTCCTCTATAAGCTTCTCCTATGATGTGCTGCCTTACCTCAAGCTAGGAACAAGAGACCAGATAATCACAGTCTATGACATCCAAATCTGAATCAAGTGAAATGTTTGTTTGTGAGTGGATTTTCCTCAGGTATTTGTTATTGTAAACAGCAAAGCTGATTAGTGTGACACTCAATAAAGTGTCATCAGTTTTCCCTGTCTAACTCTGTACCAGTTCACTTTAAATATTATACTTCTTATTAATTACTTATAAAGTTGTATAAATCTTTACAATGCAGAAGGTAAAAGAATAGAAACAAAATAAATGGAAACTGGGACAGAAGAGAAGAGAAAGTGATAAGAGAGGGAAGGATGATATTATGTCACTTAACACTATTAATTCCTTCAGGGACTTTAAACTGAATATAAAGATTACACTACATAATCAGTATACACAAATGTTCTTCCTAGACCTCAAATCTCTCCTTAGACTTTCAAGAAATGGGCAGAAGATCCTTGCATGTTCCCGTGTACTTTATAGTCACAATTATTTATTTATTTATTTATTTATTTATTTATTTATTTATTTATTCCCAATGGTAGAAAAGGGTATAGAATGAGAGTGGGAGAGGGTAGGTTGGTGAGGAGAGAGAGGGGGAGGGAACAGGGTTTTTTTTTTTT
>JADRCC010132281.1:0-14616 GCA_019843855.1 Hylomyscus alleni
AAAAAAAAATTCCAATATCCTGAATGATCCCTACCTTCCTCAAACATATAGAAAACATTTATGTTCAGCCAAACTGATGAGCCCTCCACTAAAAGTTCATCAACAGCCAACAACCCAATTCATTCTGTATAACTACTAGGAATGCATTCATCCCTAGTAAGTGATTGAAACTGAAATTAGAAATGAAGAATGTTCCCTCCATGAATGGAATATAAGCTTTGGGCAAAGGGTTAATCATGTAATAGAACTGCATGGTCCGCCAATAATTTAGGTCATTCCTTTGATGAAGATACAGAAAAACTTGTAATGCTAGATATCTAGTTTAGATCACAGTCATATACTTTCAGACTAAGAGGGTATACCAGGATCTCAATATATCTTATGAATCTCTCAGTATAAGTATACAGAAGGAATCTTAAAAATTTTAATGTGTACAGAGATCTGGAAGAAATATGTTATGTGAAATGCCACATAATATACCTTAATTTCAATTAATGACCTTTGAAATTCTGTTATGTAAAAAATACACCTAAGGGACTTTTTATAGTTACTCTTTTTATTGTTATTGTTCTTTTGGTTTTGTGAGACAGTATAGTTTACAGGCTTAGGCTGTTTAGGATGGAGTTACTGGGGTTTACCCTTAAATTTAAAGATGGTTTATTATTAAATATATATAGTTGAGAAAATGACAAAATTAAGATTTTTCTTCCAGTTCAAGGCTATATCTCAGAACATCCTCAGAGTTTCAATAATATTCAAGGACTAATAAAAGGAGTAACAATGGTCAGGCAGTGGTGGCGCATGCATTTAATCCCAGCACTTGGGAGGCAGAGGCAGGTGGATCTCTGAGTTTGAGGTCAACCTTGTCTACAGAGGGAGTTCCAGGACAGCCAGAACTACACTATAAACTGTATTATGCCTCACAAAACCAAAATAACAACAACAATAAAAAAGAGTAGCTGTAAAAGTCTCTTAGGTATCTTTTTCATATAACAGAATTTCAAAGGTCATTAAAGAAGGAATAAAAATTAATTCTTAAAAGTTACATTTTTGATTTTGAAAAATAAAATTGAATTTTTAAAAATGCTGAAAAAAGATTGTTGAGATTTTTGACTCAAGGTTATTAGATTAAAACCACAATTCCATTAGTGAGCAGATAGACTGGCTTATCCACACTAATCAAAGACTAATGCCTGATCTATGGATCCCATATTGACCTTTACTGGTTCTTAGTATGCTTAATTTAATCCAAACTCTTATTTGGAAAATGAATGACATCAAAATTTAAAAAATGGCATAGTCCCTTTTCTGCTTCTACTTATTCTTATATATTCTTATTAGAACTTACTTAAACGATGTGACTATACCATTAAAAACTATATTTCAGCCTTAAGGTGGTTATGATGAATGCATTTCAGGAGTAAGTATATGACATGCACACCAATATCATCATATTACTCCCACCCATTTGATCTGGCTTCTAGGATAAAAAAATCAATCAAATTTGACATGAGAAGAAATGTAATTCTAAAAATATTCCTTTTATTTACATAATAACCAATTACATTATTCTCCCCTTTTCTATGTGCTCCCAAATATGAGCATAACCTTTTTAGTTTGTATAATGTTGCCTGTACATATCTTCTCAGGGCTGGGTTACTGATATTCAGTTTCAGTTCAGAAGTGACAAACTCATCAATATATGGCAAAAGGTAAGTCATTGGACAAAGTTCTAAAGATCTTTAAAATAATTTCTTGTCTATAATAATATAATAGATATTACTGGATGCACATCTGTTAGGCGCCGGCCAACGTCAGCCACGCAAGCATAGCACGTAGCTCACCTACGCATGCGCTTGACTCATACATTGCCCATTCCACCGTACCCTCCCTGAAAGGGTGATGCAGTATCAGCATACACTGCTGAGCCAATGAGGCATTGTGCAATGTTGGCAGACATTGCTTAGCCAATCAGGCATCGACACATCCGCACAGTAGAGCTTAAAAGCTGACTGCCCCGTGGGTCGGGGTCCTTCTCTCACTTCAACAAGGGTGCTCCTAATAAAGTGTGATTGAGAAGAATCCTGTTGTTGTCGTCCTTCCTGCTGGTGGGGGAGACGTTACACACATCCAGAAATGTTCTTTGACTTTGAAACATTTCTATAATCCATAGGATTTAAGGCTTGGGGGTATGTCTTGTGACATTTTTCTAATCTTATTCATGTATCTTATGCTCTTAAATTAAGTACTTTAGTCAAAAAAGACTTTCTGTTAGGAGCTGTATACATTCTTAAGTATCCACTGTGGTAGCAATCCAATGATTTGTAGAACAATCTCTCTGTGTCTTTCTCTGCCTCTCTCTGTCTCTCCCTCGCTCTACATATGTATATATCTACATACATATATATGCATACACACACACACACACACATATATATATGTATGAGTGTTTAACTTTTAAATTTGTATAAGTATGTGTAGGTGTGTGCACGCTCCATTGTAGTACCTTCTTCAAAACATTAGATAACTTTACTCTGTATGAATTCTTAAAATGCTGCCTTTTGATCACTAGAATTACACCTTTTATTGTGCCAGTTATCTATGCTTTAATGAGTCTGCATAGTTGAAAGGAGTTTTGCCGTTAAGATTTCTGAGGTGTATTTTATTATTCTATTTTCCATCACATCAGTTCTAGATAGTGTTAATTTATTAATACCAATCATATTCCTTGTTTCACAGATTTAAAAAACTGAAGCATGATGAGATTAAGAGAGTTAGCAAAGGTGGTGATATTCTATACTAGATGCACACCAGTAAATGCTTGTGCTTTAAAATATCTCTGAGATCCAAACATGTTTACATGTGACTCATTTTGTTAGTGATCTTGTATTTGATGTAACAGTGCTATGTGTGATAGTGCTTTCACCAAATTATCTCCGGTGCTGATATTGTTTTATCTGTGCTGAGTTTTACATGTCTTGTGGCCAGCATTTCTTTCAAGCACCCAGTAAAGCTCAGTATAGGTTGTATAATCACTCAATATAGATTGTTATACTATATGCAAAAAGAAAAGAAAATATAACAGTGCTTCTAGAAGCCTTAGCAAATATTTTGCCTCATAATATTTTTACTGTAAAAAAAATCACAGTTTACAGTTTTATCTGAAGACCGTGTTTTCAGGAGAGTAACCATTTTCTTTTATATTCATTTTTATATTAACCTTTTTACTTTTTGAAATTATAATTTAACTATATCATTTGCCCCCCTCCCCGTTCCTTTCTATATATTGCCATTGTTCTCTCTCAAATTCATGGCCTGTTTTTCATTAATTGTTGTGACATATATACTATATATTAATAAGTGTATAAATACAACCCGCTCAGTTCATATGTTTTGTGAATAAAATGAAAGTCTCATTCAGTAATTCATCTATTTCCCATATACTCAGAAAGCATGAAGTCAGTATGTACACTGAGCAAGAAGCCCCTGCTGACTTCCAAAGCACATGTAGCAGAAAGATCTCATGGTTGAAGGCTCTGAGGCTTTGTGATTGTTACTAAAGTATTCTCACTCACTTCTTTAAACTTCACTGCCCACAACACAGAGAATAATATATTATGACCTGGGGAGTTTGAGGACAGAATGAATTATGGAGGACATTCTCTAAGCCAATATGACCAAATAACTCAGATAAAATGTTATGTTATTGTCACACATTTAATAGTATATATTTCTCAAGAAACAACCTGTGTAGAAATTATTTTCAGTAGCATAAAACATAAAAATGACCTTTTAACCTTATAACTGATAATTAGAACCCAAGCAGCATATTTGAAGTTAGTGTTCTTTTCTCCAATTTGTTCAATGCAAAAGGAAGATTTCAAATTACCATGTAGCTTACCTGAATCAAGCTTGTGCTACTTCGATTTATTTTAGATGTCTTTGTAAATGCTCTGGATATTGTGTGTGTGTGTGTGTGTGTGTGTGTGTGTGTGTGTGTGTGTGAACTTATCATCTGGCTCTGATACCTGGCATTTTGTATGTGTGATTCTAGGAGACAGAAAAAGTTAGCCTGTGACTCTATATGTATTTAACACTGGTGTGTATTAGTCACACCTGTATTTTCTTCTTTACAGTTATCTCTAATTCTGAAAATAAAGAAAGGAAATGAGCTTCTTCAACATAATTGTATCTTCATCTCATTTTCCTACCTTAAAACAGATTCCATAGTCCAGTGCGTAGTGCACAGAAATTGCTTAATATAATTTATATTTGCTCTTGAAACAACTGCTGAGATTTTTAAAAACTAGTGCATTCAAAGAAAATCTATATATGTCACTTGTGTAGGCAGAGCAGGCTAAAGGAGAGAATGTGGGAGAAAGGAAATGATACCTATTAAGAGGTCTAGTGACAGTATGACAGAGCAGACAGCACACTGCTTTTGGAGTTCAAATCTTGACTCTGTCAACTATTGAGAATAAAGCTTTAAGAAATATATAATAACTCTCAATTTTGTAATACTGTGGAGGGTATTATAACAACAATTGAGAAGCTGCAGATTGATAGATCCATGGTAAGGATAGTAAATTTTGCTAGTCACTAGTATTAACCCTGACTAAGGTACTGCTTGCTGTTTTCATAAACACTTGAGATGATAATCAATGTACCATGGTCACTGAAACAAACCATGCTACTGAGGTTGTGAAATCATACTATTATCCAAGATTTTAGGTAAGCTACTCAATATCTCTAAGCTGTATCATCACCTGCAAAAATAGAGACAATAATGATCTATACGTCACAGTGGCTTGGAAGACAAACAAGAGAGCACAATGTTTGGTATTTGAGAGCCATTCAGTATATATAAGATACTGTACATTCTAATGAAGATTAGTAACCATCCCATTTCATGAATTTTCTTTTCCAAATTTTACACTCAACTTAGAAATCAAAAACAATGCAAAGGGGAAGAAAACCACACATACAAAGAATAAACTTCACTTCAGTCATATTTCACTTGGATTTATTTCCATCCGATTGTTTCTCATGCCACCTTACCCTCGTTTGAACATAAAGAACAGATTGTAGGTAAGTAAAGTAAGTAGGCCAATATCACTGTATGTTGCCTTTTCTCTGGAAGGCAGATGGCTTACTCAGCAGCAAAATGGAAACCACTTCTTGTGCCTCAGTATTTGTGTCAGCAGCAAAATTGAAAATATTCCTTGTCACCAACACTGCTGTCAGCAGGGGGATAAAAAGGAGAGGAGCGTCATTTCAGCACTAACACAAGTATCAGGATGATTTACTTATCTGTTCTGCCTCACTTTCATCTCAGCTCTCAGAGATTCATTCATCAATATTTTATTTACACACACATATCTCATTTTTACACCATCTTTCCCCCCACTGCCAGATGGCTCTGTTGTGTGCATCCTGTTCATCAAGGAGAATGAGAAAGAGACATAGGCACATAGCATTGGCATTTGGGTAAGGATTCAGCAAATAATGGGTCAGACTAAAGTAAATGTTTGTTCTCCCTTGAAGAAATATTAGACAGTGACCAAACATGAGTAAATGATCAAAATTAAAAACTGTGCTTCTATTGTGACACAAAATTTAATGCAGTCTATTGTATATTTATAATACTTAGTGAATGAAGTTTCTACCACCTTCCAAAGATGAATCATTTCATATTCTAATATTTCTCTTAAGTGTATCATTCTCTTTAACATCAACTTTACAAAAGAAAATAGCACAATTAGTCAGAATATATCTAGCTATTTTGTTGTTTAATCATAATGAATTTGCCTTAGAAACACAATTCCATTAAAAGGCCATTTGGAATTGGTTAAGAACTCAAAAACTTGAATTAGAATTTTAAGTCTTTTACTTACCAGTTGAGAAGTTGTTAATAAATATCTTAAGTTTTAATGCCTCATTTTGTTTACCTGTAACTGCTAAACAGCTACAAGATAAAAAAGTGTCACATATTGGAGAGATTTATTTTTAGAATTAAGTGATTATTTAGAAAACAATCCTCAGCATAGTACCAAACATAAACTCCACATTCTAGTGAGTTATTTTTGTAGTAAAATCAAAGTTTGAGATAATGTGGATGTGTTCTTCTTGTATTTTTCTGCTTTGGGGAGACCCTCTACTATATTACTCTGATTTCTATAAAGGAGACACGGTGTTGGTTAATGGATAAAGGTGACCTCCTGATGATCTGGTTTCAACTCATATGGTGCAAAGAGAAGACTAACCCCACAACTTGTCCTCTGACCACCATATGTTGATATAATGGCAAGAAAAAGATACACAAACACACACACACACACACATGCACACACACACACACACACACACACACACACACACACACACACACACACACATGTTTTCCTAAGTAAACCAAAACTGACTGGTGAGGGGGAAACAGAGTTGAGAAAGCAGACAAATTGGCAGTCTGGTCCTCAGGCTACCATGACAAAGTACCAAAGACCAGCTGACCTCAGAGAAATCTATTTTCTTTTTCTTTTTTGGTTTTTCAAGACAGGGTTTCTTTGTATAGCCCTGGCTGTCCTGGAACTCACTCTGTAGACCAGGCTGGCCTTGAACTCAGAAATCCGCCTGCCTCTGCCTCCCAAGTGCTGGGATTAAAGGCATGCGGCACCACTGCCTGGCGAAATCTATTTTCTTAAATATGGAGATTGTAAAGGTCTAAGATCAACCTCATAATGGGTTTAGTTTCTCATGAGATCTAGCATCTTGGATTATACAGATTGATTTTGTCCTCGTGTCCTTTCCTCTGATTACTCATAGAGAGAAAACATGACTTCTTCCATGTTTTTTCTTAGGATAATGATCCTATCAGCTTATTATTAATTATTATTAATTCATTTGACCATAATTATTCCACAAAGCCTATCTTCAAATATATGCATTGGAGGTTAAGATTGGGTGGGGGATTCACAAGTTTTCAGTTCACAATGTATTAACAAATCAACCATTCACTAAGACTCTATTTCTGTTTCTGTCTCTGTCTCTTTATGTTTTTGCATCAGTAGGGACTGAATCTAAGGCTTTTCAAACTATCAATAATTTAAAGGCCCATATATTATGGAGAGAAGACTTCTTTTTATAGTCCTGGATGGCCTGAACCTCTCTTAATAGACAAGTCTGTCCTTGAATTCACAGAGACCCTGCTCCGTCTACCTCCCAAACACTGAGATCTATTTTACTTTTAAAATTTTGAGACAAGGTCTCACTAAGTTGTATAGATTGACAACAAACATCTACTGGAGCCCAGGCAGACCTTAAGCTTGAAATCTTCATGACTAAGCATTCAAAGTAGTTGAGATTATAGACATAGGCCTATGTACATCTGGATTGACTGTGTCTGTTGCAAGAGTTTCTCTACGTTATCTTCATATCCAGGTAAAAACACAGAGGACAGGTAGGAGATCAGTTGTAGTACTGGAGTAGTGGAACAAAACATTCCTGAAGAAATGAAGACCAGGTCAGGTCAAATGATGCTCCACAGGCTATATACTAGAAGGACTGCAGTTCTGTAGAGACCACAGATCTAAAATGGGAGATGATTAGAATTATAACTTGAAGTATCCTAGCAGATTGGTCTAGAGACATTTAAATTTTTTTAATATATGCTAATTGTATATAAGAATATGTTTCATTATTTTTTCATACATGTGTGCAATGTTTCTTCACCATATTTGCCTCCTGTTACCTTCTCTTGTCCTTTCCTCACTCTTGAATATTTCTTCTTTCTTTCAACTTCCTAACTTTCTCAAAATTTTACTTTCACATCTTAGTGGTGTGTGTGTCCCAGTAAGTTTCATTAGGGCCGTTTACAGAATCATGAGTGAAGACTTGTTTATCAAAGTGTGGTACCTTACCGGTGGCTACAACCACAATATAAAATTGCTCTCCCTTCCCCATCAATCACTATGTGTATATAAATCTTCATAGAGGAGTGTACCTCTGGGTGGCCCTCTGCCTTCCATGAGAAGATGACAGGGCCAATCTTGTGCAAGTATTGTGCAGGTGATTACAACCGAAATGAGTTTAGGAGTACAGCAGTCACCTTAAACCCAGAACTCAGACTCAGGTTTCCATTCCTCTCCTTTCTCCAGCTCATACATTTACTCTACCATGCTTTCCACAGTGTTCCTTGGAACTTGAAAAGGGTCACTTAGATGTCCCATTTATGTTTGAACATAGGTCACTTACTCTCAGCACTTTGATCAGTTATGTGCTCCCGCAATTACTGCTGGCCAGCTTCTCTGACTCAAGTGGATAGCAGCACTTAATCTATGAGCACTAGGGTAGGTGTTTCAAAGGCAATTTTATGGACACACCATGTTCATTTAGCAAAACAGCAAAAGAAGCTTGTCTTCTAGGCCTGGTAACTTCATCAGTCACCAAGTTTTGATCAGGTTTATAGTAGCAGATGTAAATTCTTTCCTGAGCAAGGAGAAGTAAGTTACATTTGTTTTTTGGATTTTCCTTTTAGGGTCTATGTTTAAACAAATATTTTTGAAGATAAATTCAAACTTAAAAATAAATGAAAATAAAAATCGTACAAAGAACTGCTGTATATTCATTATTCTGATGTGTCTGTTGGCACCTTTTTGTTCACTGCCACGTACAGGCACAGAAACAGACATTGCTTTATTTAGACAAATTAGTGATAAGTCATATAAACCATAGTCCTAAGAATATGATACAATGCTTTTACAATAATATATCTTTCACATTCAGTTCCTTTCATTTGACCCATTGTGTTCTTTGTAGAATACCACCCTCCAGTTGAGAAGGTAGTCTCAACTTGCTTCCATGTATGTTGGTATTCCTTATTAAATTCTTTTATCCTAAGGCAGTTCTACGGTGTCTTCTTGTCTGTTGATCAAAATTATGAATAAATTACCTAATGTACTTTTTCTTGTTACGTTGGTAATTAATATGTTTTTGCTGGGAAGTCACTTTGAGACTAGGTGAATTTGAATGATTCTCATTGTAATTTACCCCAAGAGCAAGATTCTTTTGGTGATTCTTAAATGATCTGGTTTTGTTATTATAATTGTAAACTACAGGGACTACAATTATGCCACTTTATGTACACGTATCATCATTCTATTTTAAATAGGAGTCCTTCTTCCATGTTCATTTATTAATTTTCTACTACTACCAGAAGGGACTCACGAACTTCTTTCCTATGATTTACTTATTTTGGTGCCCATATTTTTGTATATTTTCCCATGAAATGTATATTTTCTTAAGAAGCAGCCAATAAAAATTTTAAAGAATTATAGTCATAGAGTATATAAAATATTCCATACTTATTTTGTGTCTGCCCTATTTTGATCTTAAAACAAACCATTTCTCTGAATATTTCTTAGAAAATACATTTTGAAATTGTTCTTCTTGCTGTAGTTATTATTATGTTTTGAGCAAGCTTGAGGCATAAAATTCAGTTGTATTGTCATTTTATTTTCCTCCGTAATTTGATGTTTCAATGATATTTGAAAAAGAAAAATCTGCTTCCACACCATTTGGAAAGAATGCTATACTTTTACTTTGTTATCAAATCTGTCTTCTTGCTGTTTTACAAATACCTGTATTGTTGCTATTGCTAATTTGTTGTGTGTTGTAAAATAAGTAAATCTATAGCACTTCATATACTTGTATAAAATAAATATATTATACATAATATATTAGCATATATAGTACAACAGTAAAGTGCATAAATGAAGATATGTCATAGGTCTTTTTGATTGTATCAGATGGGTTTCATATACTTGGAAAGAGACATGTGACAAAAAGCAAAGAAGAGAGTAATTGTCAAAGTTTAAGGATATCTGTTCAATGAAACTCTTATGTAAATAAATACATAACCTGGATGTTTTGTGATACTGCCTAGGACTCACAGAATATTGTGTATGACCATATTAGAAGAGAAAGACTTGTTACAAACCAAAGCCCTAGACAAGGAAAAAAACTAACTCTGTATGAAACCATCTAGTTGTAGCAGACTCTTTTTCCTGGAGCAATCTAATAGGAAGTGAGGACAGGAGTGCATCACTTATGAGAGGGCAGAGCAAGTGTGATTTTGTTGATGAAGTACCCTAACCACAACATTTCTGACTCTAAGAATAGTCCATGCTAACAATAACTATCTTTTCTGAAGCTATGAGGAGCTAAGAAAATGAATATGAGCTCATTCCCGCATAGAGATGAGGAAGTTCCATTTCTGGGGCATCATTTTTCTCTGCATGAGAAGAGAATAGCCAGGCAATTCAGAAAGCAATGAAAAGGGGAGGTTTGAAAGTTGCATGCACACTGACATGTGTCCTGGTTTCAGCCAGCCTTCTAATCTTTGGGAGGAGTTCAGTGACATTCACAGGAAATTAAAATTTCAAAGAATAAATTTAGTTTTATAGTAGAGAATATGCTACAATCAAAACTGACTATTGCCATCTGATTGAAAATATCATTACTAATTTCAATTTCTTTGTTCATGATTTCTTGTGAAAAAAAACAATGTAAAGTGAAATTCATAAAAATACAATGTTTGGTTTTCACAGTATCTATCTAAGCAATAGGAATTATCCCATGTGAACGAAACAATGCTTTGGCTGCCATGTCATATATGACAGCCTACTGAGAAACTTGAAGTAATCATGGGAGCCTTTTAGCTGATTATCTACAGGTCTGTATAGCAGATATAGAGTCCATATTAATTTCTAGAATAATTAAATAAATCTCTTATTTCAGAACAGCAGTTTTTCATTCTCATCATTTTCTTCCTTGAAAGATTAGTTAAGTACCTATGTGTTAGCAAATATTAGCCTGAAGAATCAGCATAGTACGAGACAAGTTCCCTTGGTAGGATTTATGGAACAACTACTATGTTATAGTTATTTTACATAGCTCTAGAGCATGTTTTCAGGCCCTACTGTACTTATTACTGGAACTCTGAATCAGATGTGCTTCTGATTCTCCACAATTAGAAACTCACAAATGTATACTCATCTTCCTCCTAAAGTCAGATTCTCCTGCCATCTACTTGGGACTGCAAGCATCAACATCTCAGTGTTTGTGATTTTCCTAAATAAAAATTTAACTGAAACACACATTTTGAGATATTTTCTCTTGTAGTATCCTTAGCTTATAAATCCATTACCATTCAAACAAATCCATTCGGTTCATGTGATTGCTAATTTATCAAAGAAGATCAACCAATCTCAAATAAAGATTTTTGCACCCATCCACTCATGTGCTCCACACAGAAATCTCAAGTGTGAAACACACACTTGTTTCATACCCTACTTGATGGAAGAATGAAATACTGTTAAAAACCTGACAAAACAATAAGCTATGTTGCTTAGATTACAGAGTGATGTTAGTGTGTTGCTACTACAACAGAATTCTATTTCCCAGGAGCTTTATAGGAGAATCTTAGTAATGCTCAGAACAAAATCCTTAGTTTTTATACATTTATCTACTTCTCTTCATCACTAGGTCAAGAATGAGTTTATTATGATTCTAGAGATCTGTTCAATGTTAGAGAAAATCCATTATGCCTTAAGGATGGTAAACTCTGAACACTATGCAAGTTGCAAGTCTACTCTGTGAAAAGATAATAAGGAGCCATTTTTACTGTGCAGGAAGTCTGGCTCTGTCAGTTATATTTAGGTACCTAGCGTCCCCTGCTGGATCTGAGTAGTACTCAGTACAAGAAATTTTGGGCGTTGGGGCTAATGGCACCTACTTATCTATTAATGGCTATAAAATAAAGTTTATCACTCCTACAGTAAAAAATAAATATGTTCCTCAAATGGAAAGGTACATGTACGATCCAGAGTAAAACAAGAAGATACACGGTTTTGTTTATTCAATGTGGTTAGTGTATGTGGACAGGATAAGGAGAAGTAAATTTGCTAATATCAAGGAACAGGACTGTGAGCCATTTTATCGGTTTTCCCCAAGTGTGAGACAAGAAACAAAGGTTTAGGGACTTGAAACTTCCACTGGTCAAAACAAATAAAAAGGTCATTTTTAATTTATCACAATTAATATCCACAGGTATCTCATGCCTAAAAGTTTCCGTTTTGAATTTGAATTTGCTGTTTTGTCCTTAACTCCTAAATAGCATAGTATAATTAATATTAATAAACTTTAAATCAGTATTGAATCAAATAGTTTCAGAAGAAATGGGACAAGTGAGGAAATAAGACAGTATGGAATCATGGGAAATGTGAAATATTCTATAAAGATTTCTGATTAATATGATTTTTATTGTATTTCTTAGTTTGAGTACTATATTTTATATTTCTTGATTGATTTTTATAGCCATATTTTATTTAGGGTGACTATGGACATCTTTCTTTGTTTTTTGGGTAGTTAGTAATATAGGAAAATACAAGTGTTTATATAACAGAATTTAATGAATAATAAACAAGTAATTTGAATAATAAATAAATAATAAATTCAGTAAATAATCAGGATACAAAATCAAAACACAAAACCCCATTGGACTTCGTTCTTATTTATTTATTTATTTGTTTGTTTGTTTATTCAGTTTACACTGATATCAGTCCCCACCTCTTTTCCCAGTACCTCCTTGCACAGATTCTCCCCACAATTCCCCTTATCCTTCTTGGAAAAGGGGGAGTCCTACTCAGTGTGTCACCAACTCACAACTTTCCATCCCCCCCATCACATCAAGTCACTTCAGGACATTCTCTGCCACTGAGGCTATACAAGGCAGCTCAATTAGTGGAACAGGCTCCACCGACAAGCAACAGATTCAGGAAGAAAACAGCTCTAGTTGTAGTGTATCTGGTTTTACATTGATGTCTTCGATTCATGTGGACTTGAGTTTTGTGCAGGGTGATAAATATGAATCTAATTGCATTCTTCTACATGCAGACATCCAGTTAGACCAGCACCATTTGTTGAAGATGCTCTCCTTTTTCCATTGTATGGTTTTGTCTTCTTTCTCAAAGCTCAAGTGTAGGTAGTATATGGGTTTATTTCTGTGTCTTCAATTAGATTCCCTTTGACCTACTTCTCTGTATCTGTACCAACACCACGCAGTTTTTATTACTATTGCTCCATAGTACAGCTTGAGGTCAGGGATTGTTATACCTCCAGAAGTTCTTTTATTGTTGAGGATTATAGGATTGCATTAGCTATCGTGGATTTTTAAAGTTTTCATATGAAGTTGAGAATTATTCTTTCAAGATCTATAAAGAATTGTGTTGGAATTTTGATGGGAATTGCAGTGAATCTGTAGATTGCTTTTGATGACTATTTTTTACTATATTAGTCCTGCCAATGTATGATCATGGGAGATCTTCCCATCTTTGATATCTTCTTCAATTTCTTTCTTCAAAGACTTGAAGTTCTTGTCATTCAGGTCTTCCACTTGTTTGGTTACACTGAGATATTTTATATTATTGGTGGTATTGTAAAAGGTATTGTTTTCCTAACTTCTTTCTCAGCCCATTTATTATTTGCAGAGAGGAGGGCTACTGATTTTTTTTTTTTTTAGTTAATTTTGTATCCAGTCACTTTACTGAAGGTGCTGATCACCTATAGGAGTTCTGTGGTAGAGCTTTTGGGGTCAGTGATGTATACTGTCATATACTCTGCAAAAAGTGATACCTTGACTTTCTTCCTTTCTAATTTGTATCTGCTTGATCTTCTTTAGTTGTCAAATTGCTCTAGCTAGAACTTCTAATACTATATTGAATAGATAGAGAGTGGACAGCCTTGTTGCTGATTTACTTAGTAAAAGACTTTACTAGTAATAGACTTGCTTTAAGTTTATCTCCATTTAATTTGCTATTGGCTACTGGCTGGCTGTACATTGCCTTTTATTATATTTAGATATGTACCTTGTATCCCCAATGTCTACAGGACCTTTTCTTTATTGATTATTTTCTTTATTTGCATTTCAAATGTTCTCCCCTGTCTTAGTCAGGGTTTCTATTCCTGCAAAAACATCATGACTGGAACTCAAGCAAGTCAGGAAGCAGGAGCTGACGCAGAGGGCATGGAGAGATGTTCCTTGCTGGCTTGCTTCCCCTGGCTTGCTCAGCCTGCTCTCTTATAGAACCCAAGACTTCCAGCCCAGGGATGGCATCACCCACAAGGGGCCCTACCCGCTTGATCACTAATTGAGAAAATGCCCCACAGCTGGATCTCATGGAGGCACTTCCCCAATTGAAGCTCCCTTCTGTGATAACTCCGGCCTGTGTCAAGTTGACACACAAAACTAGCCAGTACAGGAAGCATGAGAGAAATACCATGTTTGGGGAACTTGCAAACTGAGGCCTGCACCTTCACTTATGGCCTTCCATGGCCTCACCTGCTCTTCATGACCCCTTCAAAACCAGTACCACCTGGGTGACTCTTACACATTACCAAGTCCTGCTGCAGCACAAGGTACAACCTTGGCTATCTCTGGAACACAGCCTCTTTGTGCTCTCAGAAAACACTTCCCAGAAGATGTCACCTCAATGATGCTGGTCTCTTCTTAATCACCGCTAATTTCTTAGCTCCAGCTAACCAGCATCAATAGTCCCAGTA
>JADRCC010132295.1:0-11647 GCA_019843855.1 Hylomyscus alleni
GAGAGAGAGAGAGAGAGAGAGAGAGAGAGAGAGAGAGAATTATTCTTCTTAATGGTATGTGCCCTGTGCCCTGATAGGTCACCACAGCCTACTGGATGTCCACACATCTAGGTCTATGTGGTCAACAAAACTGTGCTTGGGAGTTTTTGTGGTTGTTTTTTTGTTTTTTGTTTTGTTTTGTTTTTTAAAGGGAGGCACAAAGTTAGTAGGTAGGGGTGGGAGTGGATCTGAGAGCAGTTTGGGGAACAGAATGAACATGACTGAAATATGTTATATCAAATTTGTAAAGAAGTAATGAATGCTAATCACATAATATTCTGTAGTGAGAGGTCATAGTTAACATATTGAGAAAAAAAGAAAAGAAAAAAATTTGTGAAAAATCCACATTTATCATCAAAATTAATGATGAAAGATTAAATGATTCCCTACAGGACCAAAACTAAGACACAAATGTCACTCTTGTCATAACCGCTCAGTGTCATGCTAGAACTTTTATCTAAGATAACGAACCAAGGAATCAAGTAACTAGTGGCTAGATTAGAAATCATGGAGCAGAAGCAGCATGTGTCTGAAGGTGACAAGATAACAAGTATAGAACTTCCCAAGTAAATGTTTTTGAACTGCTAATACAGTTCAAACAATTATTTTTCAAATAAGATAGCAGATAACTGTGCAAAAGAACCCCATTCAATTCATGCATACTAACAATGAACAGACCCTAAAAGGAAGGTAGGCCAAGGAAAGTTTCACTGGCACTGGAAGAAAGAATGACTAACACTTAGGAAATGTAATAAAAGAATTCAACAGAAGCCCAGGACACTGAAAACTCTAAAGCATTATTACACACAACTGATGAAAATATCCAAAGAAAAAAGTAGAAAGACATCCAATATTCATGGTTAAGTAGACACTGTAGTGTGAAAAGGACAGTGTTCCCTAAATGTATCTCAAGTGTCATCTTGAAACATTTAGCTCCCATTTTTACAACAGTTAATAAGCTGATTTTTAAAATTTATATGGATATGCAAGAGAGTCATGGTAAATGTGTTTAAAAAAATAACAAAAACAAACATACACCAACCTTAGAGGACTTCTACTTCCTGGTTTCAGAAGTCACATCAATCAAAGCAAGTTTTGGTAAAAACAGATGGAAAAGGACTCTGCTCTGTAGGAGGATGATGGTCATATCATTTAGGAAAAGAAATACCGACAGAAGGAGAGTATAGTACAGGAGCTGTGAAAATTTCTACCCATGGGCTAGAGATGGCTCAGGCACTGACTACTCTTCTAGAGGTCCTGAGTTCAATTCCCATTAACATGGTGGCTCACAATCTTCTGGAATGAGATCGATGCCCTCTTCTGGTGTGTCTGAAGAGAGCAACAGTGTGATCACATGCATGAAATAAATAAATAAATCTAAAAAAATGTTTCTACCCATGGGAGTCTTGGCTCACATTCGACTGTTTTAAGCAAGTTGTGTGACCAAACCTCATATCAGTGGGTTAAAATATACAACCCTCCCTTAGAAAGAAGGAAAGACTATTCTAAGCATATACAGAGATGGTATTTAGATACAGTGATGACATAATTCAGGGTCTAAGATACAAATAAAGAATATATGGAGACAATTATTTTTGATCTCCCCTCCAGAAAACTTAAGGCATTAATTTAGATTAGATGTGGTATTTGATATGTAAACAAGCGAAGAGGTCAGCTCAGCCCTTAGAAATATTCACTGCACCCTCGCCGCACTTCCTGGAAGAGACAAGTCAGAGAGCACATAGGCCAAAGAGAGAGGCTAAGTAAGCCCCTCCTACCTCATTCTTTAAAGACCAATCAGTTTAAAGGGCTCCCTGTTCCACCAATCATATTGTGCCTAGTTGCTAATGCTCAATTCCACCCCTCCCCATGGAAACCATATAAAGACTCACTGAATGGGCGCTGGGGAGCAGAAGGGGGTGTTGTCACCTCGCCTTCAGGTCTGGGATGACCCAAGTGCACTGGAACAATAAGTTTCTCTTGCTTTTTGCAACGGTTCTGGCTCCCTGGTAAGCTAAGGCTCAGAATCCAACTCCTTGTGGGAACACACTGGAACGATAAATCGGAGGTCTCCAGCTTTTACCATGGTTCCTGTTTGTCTTTCTGTTCGTCCAAGTCTGAGTTTGTAACTTTGTTTGAACTTTGGCTTGCAAGGGTTGGGGAAGCTCAGACAGCCTATGGTGTCTGGTGCAATGTGTTCAAGTGCAATTGGGGTCGGCAGGGGGGTACTAAAGGATGCTTCAGCTCCCCATGAAGGGAGCAGGGAAGGCTCTGCTCCTTTTGGAAATGGCAAGACAATATTGGCAGGAGCTGAGTCTTGCTGGTTTATCTGGCTCTTGCCGTATGAGCAGGAGCACCTGGTGTCTGTAACTGGGCTCATGGAAGGGGTGAACTGTGTGTTGATTGTCTTTCTCTGTGTTCTTGGACCTAGATGCCTGCCCATGGCAGAGTCAAGCTGTCTATGTGTGATTGTTTTTCTCTGTGCTTGCTGTTATCTCCTTCTACGTTCTTGGACTTAGACGGATGACATTTTTTGGACATTGGACAGACTGAAAGACAAGTTATTTACTATCTGCTTCTCCACATGACCCACTTGTAGGGACTTTTGGATTGCAGATGATCAAAGCAGTAGAGGAGAAAGTCTTTAAGCCAGGGTCCTTAGGACACCTAGATCAAGGGCCCTGTAGAGTTACCTAGAAGAATCTAGTGGAGGACACCCCTACTCCATCATAGATAAAAACCTTTCTTTCCCAAGACCCAACTCATAGGTTCTGGCCATCATGAAGAAAGATCCGCAGGAGGAGAGATCCGGACCTGAGAAACTTCTGATCCTCCAAGATGCTTCAATGGCAGACCTGTTACTCCAAGACCCTCTTTCTCCAAATCTTCCTACCCTTGCCCCCATGGTCCCACCAGTGCCAGTACCAGTTCTGGGATCCTCAGCCCATACAAGACCAGGGCCATTGTATCCCCCTTCACTGGAGGGAGGAGCAGGAAGAGACCTGAGAGCCAACCCCCACCCCTTGATGCCACGGTGGCTCTCTCACTGAGTGCATATAGACCTCTGGAAAAGAGCAATCAAGCTATGCCATATTGACCCTTCTTTTTGGCCGACTACAACTGGAAGGCACAACCCCTACCCTCCTTATTCCAAAGGGCAAGTTAATCTCTTTGAGACTGTTTTATTTATAATGCAGGAAGCTAGAAGCCAGAAAAGATAACCCCTCAGATACAGTGGGGCATCATCAATTGACCAGGCTTCGTAGGCAATGGGATTCCCCTGATTAGACTTGACTAGGACTTTAATATGACAGAAGGTAAGAAGCACCTAAAGGCCTACCACTAGACTCTACTTGCAGGTCTCAAGGGGGCTGTATGATGATCCACAAATTTGACCAAGGTATGTAAGGTTAAGCAGAGTACAGATGAGTAGTCACCCACAGCCTTTCTAGAGCAGCTTGTGGAGGCATTCTGCCAATATATACCCTATGACCCCAGCAGCAAGGAGCATAAAGCTACTGTGACAGTGGCTTTATAGACCAGGCTAGTAGAGATATCAGGAAAAATATTCAGAGGCTAGCAGGACAGGATAAGCTGGTGAGAGATTTAGTACAGGTTGCTGAGAAGTCTACCATTACAGGGAGACAGAAAGAGAAGGAGCAGAAAAAGAGAAAGAAAGAAAAGTGACAGAGAAGGAATCTCCAGAGAGTCTGGGCTATTGTAGTTAGGGAAAGCAGAGAAAAGAGACTCCAATCAAAGAGAGACAAGAGGCCACTGCTGGGCTTGAGAGTGCTCTAACAAATGGAAGGCAGGAGCAGGAATTCCCAGGCCTTGGGAAAAGTGCCCCCCAAAGGCAAAGGTCTTAGCCCTGGGTGAAGACAGTGATTAGGGGAGACAGAGTTTGGAATGAACCCAGGATAACTCTGAGAGTGGAGGGGAAACCCACTCAATTCTTGGTGGACACAGGAGCTCAACATCCAGTCCTCCAAGCCAATGGCCCTGTTTCCAAGAAGAGATCTTGGGTCCAAGAAGTCACTGGCACTAAAATATATTCATGGACTCCCTGAAGAACAGTGGACCTAGGGATGGGATGAGTATCCTATTCATTTAGTATTGCCCCAGACTCTGTTGGAGTGAGACATACTCTCTAAAATGGGGGCCCAGATACACTTCTTGCTGGCCCAAAAGGAGAGACCTCTCAGATTGATCCCTGCCGAAAGCTGAAGCTATCCGGTTTACAGATGGGAGCAGTTTTCTCCATGAAGGTCATCTCTGTGACCAGGTGCTGCTGTGGTAGATGGCACAAATGTCATCTGGGCAGAACCTCTACTCCCTGGCACCTCTACACCCTGGCACATTGACACAGAAAGTGGAGCTAATTGCCCTCATGAAGGCCTTGGGACTTAGAGCCAGCAAGAAATTCAACATCCACACAGATAGAAGGTATGCCTTTGCCAAAGCCCACGTCCACAGGACTGTATGCCAAGAGAGAGGACTGCTTACATCAGAGGAAACAAACAGGAAATCTTGGACTTCTTGGATGCCCTAATTAATCTTGCAACTGTGAGAATTATTCACTGCTCAGGACATCAGAAGAGAAGAGACTCAGTGACCCAGGACAATAGCCAGATGGATCAAGTAAGTGGCTCTGCAGGAGCCTATCCTGGTTATGGGCCTGCAAGAAACACCTGATGGGAAATGGGAGTGGACTAAGGGATGGCTTCACTTAAAATATGTAGAAAAAAAAGGACTCAGATTCCTAGCCACCCTACCAACTATTACCAAGAGAAGGTAGGACAATGGTGTACACAAGAAGGGAGAACTATATTCCCCAGAAAGCAAGCAAAAGACTTACTAGGCCAAATGCACAGATGGACTCATTTAGGGGATAAAAAACTTGTCCAAGCAGTTAAAAGACTATATATACAATGGCAGACACACACACACACACACACACACACACACACAGAAAGATAGTAGAACAATGCAAGTAAATGCTTATGCAGACAAGAGTAAACAGGACAAAAGACCTAGGGGAGAACAGCCTGGAGTTTATGGGTAGGTCGATTTTACAGAAGTTAAGCCAGGAAAATATAGTTACAATTACCTTCTAGTGTTTGTAGATGTTTTCTCTGGAAGGGTTGAGACATTCCCCACCAAGCAGGAAACAGCTACCATGGTAGCTAAGGAGATATTAGAAGAAAATTATCCAGAGGTTCGGAGTGCCCAAGGTAACTGGATTGGACAATGGTCCTGCTTTTGTTTCTTAAGGTAAGTCAAGGATTAGCAGATATATTGGGGACTAATTGGAAGCCCCATTGTCCCCAGAGCTCAGGGCAGGTAGAGAAAATGAACAGAACCCCTACATGAGACTAAATTGACCTTGGAGACTGGCTTGGACTGGTTGGTGTCCATTCCCTTGGCACTGAACACCCCCTACCAATTTAACCTGACCTCTTTTGAGATCCTGCATGGTACACCCACTCCCTTAACCCCAGCTCTTGATCCCCCCAGAGTGACTTTTCAGGCTGACAAGGATCTTATGGCTTGATTGCAAGCTTTCCAGATCAGCTACCTAGAATTGTGGTCTAAACTTAGTGCCCTGTACAATGCAGGTACCCCAGAGGTTCCACACAAGTACCAAGTTGGAGATTGGATGTATGTTAAGAGACATTGTGCTGAACACTTGGAAGCAAAGTGGAGAGGGCCATTCCTGGTGTTATTAACCACCCTGACCTCTGTGAAAGTGGATGGAGTAACTGCCTGTGTTCATATCAGATCAACACCTGTGCCTAACGCAAACTAGATAGCAGCCAGACACTCAAGCAACCTCCTTTGGCAGAGAAACCACGAGACATTATGGTGTATCTTCCAGTGCTGAGCCTTGGCAGCCCCCACAACCCTACGAGGGTGACTTTCAGGTGCTCTCAGCCACTGGTGATGTGGCTTGGTCCACTACCAATGTTGTATCTGGTGGCTGGACCCTGTCTTTGATCTCTGTGATTTCGCAGTGGACCTTGACCTTCTCCGGTGCCTCTAACCTGGAGATACAGGGAGGGATTGCCTAAATGTGGGGGACAAGATACTTGTAAATCTAAACCATGTCCCAGAAGTGGCCTTGGAGGGTGGGGCATAGCTTGCGGACATGCAAAGTTGAAAAGTGTCCTGCGAGAAACCCCCATATATGTGTGCCCTCAAGATGAGAGAACCCCATCAATTTTAGGGGGCCAACCATTTCTTCTATGCTATCTTGGAGTGTAAGACATTGGGAAACACATACTTCAGACCATTCTGGGGGTAGTTAAAGACTCATTGGCCAAGGTGAGAGAAGGGTTAGACAAGTGAGTGAGAAAGAACAGAATCATGGATTCGAGTCTTGGTTTAACTCCTCTTCTTGATTAACCACCCTCATATCCACTTTGTTAGAACCCCCTAATTGTTTTTCTGCTATTGTTGACTTTTGGACCCTACATTTTGAACTGCTTGGTTGCTTTCTTTAAGGAGCACATAGGTACAGTACAGCTAATGATCTTAAAGCAGAAGATACAGAGAACTAGATACAGAAGACCAGGAGTATGAGCTATCAGAATACCAGCAGTAGCTTCAAGATAGAAGCTTGCACAAAGAAAAGGGGGGAATGAGGAGGTCAGCTCAGTCATTAGAAAATTCCACTGAACTTCCCACCCCCTTCCTGGAAGAGACAGGTCAGAGATCAGGTTGGCCAGAAGGGAGAGGCTGAGTAAGCCCCTACTACCTCATTCCCTAAAGGCCAATCAGTTTAAAGGGCTCACTGTTCTACCAATCATATTGTGCCTAGTTGCTGATGCTCTAGTCTGCCCCTGGAAGCCATATAAAAACTCGCTGAATGGGCCGCCAGGGGTCACCACCTCTCTTTCAGGTTTGGGACAACCCCAGTGCACTGGAACAATAAATTCTTCTTGTTTTTTCCATTGATTCCAGCTCCATGTGGTTCACTCAGGGGATCCCTGGTAAGCTAAGACTTGCCATAGTCTTACACAAGTGACTGGCATTTGGAAGCACAATGAACAAGACTTGGTGAGTTCACAGCCCCTTGGAAGCTCACTGGAAGAGTCCACTGTACTCAGCACATACCCTGCTCCATGGCTTTCTTCTCTAGGAATCTGAGCAACACCATGTGTGCTGATCTGGCTATAGGCTGCAATGGTTTCCATCCCAAAAGAAGAGATCTTCATTCCCTAGTCATCCCAACAGAGAACCACCTACTATCTTCTAAGGTGGGAAGACCTTTGTTGGGTGGTGAGATGCTACACCCTTTTTGCTTCTCTGCTTCCTGGAAAGATGGAGGTGATACTAACACTCCTTTTCCATTTACTTACCCTTGGATATCTGCCTTCTTGATATAAAGATCACAATCTTAAAGAACCTTAGTCTCATATAAAAGCATGTAATTAGCCTATGACAAAACATAAGAAATGCTTGTTCATAAGAAACATCCTGATTCAGCTGTGTTTTGTAATTTTAATTTCTCTTGGCGTTTATATAAGAACAGCCAAGCTTGTAAAGGTAAAGGCCTGGAATACAGTAAACAGCTAGGTGGGCTGACTTGGGATTCCCCCCCAGAGGTTCAATATTCAGTCTTCCTAGAAGCATGTCTTCAAGTAAGCGTGGTAACACCACTTTCACACCTTCCCAGGGCTCTGCCAGAGAAGCAGCCAGCCTCCAGGATGGGGAGAAAAAGGTGTTAAAATGAAGCCTCCTTCTAAAAGGGCACAGCTCCCATGCTGTAGCAACAAAGAACCATTTCTAAGAACTCCAGATAACCAAAGCAAGTAAGTCCAAGATGTTCAACCACACTCTTGAATAATGAGGAGCTATTTTAAATAGCAATGAGATCAAAGTATTTATTTATCAAATTGACAAAAAAATGCAAATGTTTGCTAAAACCCAGCTGGGTGAGAGTGTGCAGAAACGGGCATTTTCACTGCTAGAGGAAGGTATGTGAAGGAGTGTATCACCTTCACTGAGCAGTCTGGAAAGGGCAAAGTGAAACTCAGCTCTTTTGTGCGTGTTTCCTACCAATGCATCCATCCCTCTGCAGAGCCATGCTCACAGCCACATCTTCCTGGATGCACTGTTTGCAATTTCCCCGCTCTGCAAATGACCCAGATTGAAACAATGGCAGATTAGTTAAGTAGATATATAATAGAATAATCTGTAATTATTTAAAACATTGAAAGGCAGCTTGTGTAGAAAAACACTCAACATATGTTGCTAAATATTGAGTGCAAGTTAGAAACGAGCCCTTTAAAGAAATATTTCTAGATTTGGGCAACAAGGACTGACGTCTTAGGCTGGGTGGTTCCAGTCACCTGTCTGGCTATGGGAGGCCGTTCAACACACTGTAATATGCTGATCGGAATCTGTGACCTCTAACTGGTAGATGATAGGAATGACTGCCGAAGTCTTAGCAGGCAAGGTGGCACATTCCTGTAATCCAGTGGGTCATGGTCTCATTGAGGGTCACACATTAGATATTTATATTATGATCCATAACTGTACAAAATTACAACTATGAAGTACCAATGAAGTAATTTTATAGTTGGAGTCAGTGCAACATGAAGAACTATATTAAAGGGTTACAACATTAGATCTAATCCTAACACTAGGACTCTGAGGCAGGAGGGTTGCCGGTTGGAAGTCATAATGGACTACATAGTGACTTCTACATTAGACTGAACTACCAACAAAGACCCTATCTAAAATGCACACACACACACACACACACACACACACACACACACACACACACACCAAAAACAAGCAAACAAGTAAATAAATATTCTGCTCTTAAGTACAGAAGATCAAAAATATCTATAGAGATGGCCAAATACTGCCTAGATATAGGGAACAGGGAACAGGTGGATGCAGCTATGTGGTTGAAGCAATCTTGTGGACTGTGTGGCCATTTAGAACTAAGGAGCTTTAGGTACTAGCCAAGATCAACTTTTGATGTCACTGTGTGCTCTTGCTCAAGAAACCTCTCCAGCCTCAGTTCCCTACACATGTATATTCTGTGTCGTAGATTACAAGCAAAGTGCCGCCACTCTGCCAATACTCCAGAGCTGCCGCCACTCAGCCAATACTCCAGAGTTGCCGCCACTCCGCAAACACTCCAGAGCTGCCGCCACTCAGCCAATACTCCAGAGTTGCCGCCACTCCGCCAATACTCCAGAGCTGCCGCCACTCAGCCAATACTCCAGAGCTGCCGCCAATACTCCAGAGCTGCCGCCACTCCACCAATACTCCAGAGCTGCCTGCAGAGGCCCTTCCCTCCATGCTCGAGACTCATTTCAAACATGCCTTGGAAACAGGAGAATCATTCCTGTTACTCAGCTCATTTTCTCTTTCATTAGAATTCTCCATACTGCCCAACACCTAGGTACCTTCAAAGAATTTTTCCATGTAGAGTTTCTTTAGACATTAGTCTCTGTGGAAGATGGGGCAGTGTTAGTGCTTTACAGCAGAGGCACTTAATCTGAGCAGGACCTTCTGTTTGGTTGCCAGATGGCCAGCCACAGGGAAGCTAGGATAGTGCAGCCAAACCTGGTTTGTAGCATTCCCTCTCTTTCATGCAGAAATTTAAAATAATAAATTAATGGCATTCTGGTTACATGGAAAAGGCAAAGTGTTCCCCAAGAGCCCGGATGGCATGGCCTCTGGTGTGATAGCCACACTTCACTTGAGCAGAAGCTCCTTGTGGGCAGGTCTTCATTTGTTCTTTGATATGGTTGCTACACCTGAGTGGGGACATATGAATGGGTGCTCAACCCAAATATTGTAGAGCCAAGTTTTCAGTTACACTTAATTCATGTGATTAAAGCAGCAAATGTGTTTACTGAGCATCTACTATGGTGTTTTGGAGGTTGTCCTGGGAGGCTCCATGGTGATTAAAACTTCCTGTCTTGAGTTAGAAAAATATGAATTCAAACCTCAACCCTGACTTTTAGATAATAAATCAGAGAACATCTAAGTTTCCAAAATTGTGAATTAGTACAAATAAATCTGTTCCCCCCCCTCTGTCTGTCTGTCTGTCTCCCTCTTCTTCTCTCTGTCTATACACATACACACACACACACACACACACACACACACACACACACGTATATGTACATACAAAGACACATAGATGATGAACAGATGATATTCTTCATTGGATTTAGTGAAAACCTTTGTCACCACCAGGACTTTCAGGCCAGCCTAGGCAGACAGCAAAACTGAATGAAACACTTGATTCTGTGATATCCACATGGTTCAACACTTACTACTTCAAAAATATGTTAGTAAAATACCAAAGCATATATGTGGTTCTGCAGACACAAGTGTATTCTCCATCCCAGAGACTCACTCAGTTTACAAGTAATAATATTACTGAAAGTGAGAACTGGCTGATCAGAGCCTCTGCTGGATCACATGGTCAGGAGAGACTTTAAATGCTTATTTTTTCCCTTGTGTGGCTGTGTTGCTTGCCTATGTCTGTACACTGTATACATGCAGGGTTTACAGATATCAGACAGAGTATTGGATGCACTGGAGGTGGAGTTGTGGAAGGTTGTAGGGTATGGTCAAAACCCATGTGCTCTCAAAGAGCAGCCTGTGTTCTTATCACCTGAGGCATATTCCCAGGCCTCTTAGGAAAGAAGTTAAAAAGAAGAGCAAGGGCTGTGTTTGGTGAGTGAGTAATGGGGTGAGACCAGAAGGGGTAGCCTGGCAGAACTGTGCTAATTACACAGCATGAGGTGGCTAGTGTGGCTCTTGACTCTCCTCCTAATCAACATTCTACCTAGAGATTAGTATGCGCCAGACATCCTCCAAGCACTGTAGAAATGCAAAGTCATTTCCTAACAAACACTGAACCCATCCATTGTCAGGAGACACCTATGAGGTAATTTCTGTTATTAGCTTGTCTTTGTAAATAAACAGGTTGAAGGGTCAGTAAATACCAAGAAACTTCTCAGGATCCTTTAAGAATTTACATCTGAGGCTGTTTTCATACCTCAAAGTCTTCCAACCATTAAGGATTCTTTTCCTCACTATGAAATGGCCACCCTACTGGAGGCCCCAGATAGTTTTGACTGAGGAAAATACATTTTTGATTGAAAAATAGCAGATAATTTATATACACACTGATGTGTTAGTGTGGCGCTCACATCAGGAAGTATTACAGTAGGCCCAGACAGTTACACGTGTAAGAGGTTTAATTGAGAGGGAGAGAGGGGGAAGTGGTGCAGAAAGAGAGGAGGGGGGGAGAGAGAGAAAGATGGAAGAATGTTCCCCGAATATATATGGGTTGTGACGTAGCAACCACAGGTAAAGGTGGGAGGTGAGCCCAATGGATTCTGGGAATATGGTGGCTGTTGCCCTGGCAACAGGTCTGTGGACCCGCCCATGCATCACCACAGGCTTTGGATGTCCCGATGCTAACACACACACATAGAGAAAGAGAGAGAGACAGAGAGGAGAGGAAAGAGGGAGAGAGAAAGAGACCTATCACACTGGTTTTTTTTCCTCTGAAGCACTGTCATAGTTATGTGTGTGTGTGTGTGTGTGTGTGTGTGTGTGTGTGTGT
>JADRCC010132296.1:0-10551 GCA_019843855.1 Hylomyscus alleni
CACACACACACACACACACACACACACACATATCACCCACATATCACCGTGGACACACATGCCATATGCATGCAAAAATATTGTGAATGCAAATGCAGATACTAAAATATTTTTATAATGAAAAAATCTCAACTCCATACAAAATTTAAATCAAACTGCCACAAACACCACAATGAAAATAATTAAATGTAATATATTTATTAACTACAAATAGACACTCACACACACTCTCACACACACTCACACACACACACACTCATACACACATATCACCCACATATCACTGTGGACACACATGCCATATGCATGCAAAAATATTGTGAATGCAAACGCAGATACTAAAACATTTTTATAATGAAAAAAATCTCAACTCCATACAAAATTTAAATCAAACTGCCACAAACACCACAATGAAAATAATTAAATGTAATATATTTATTAACTACAAATACACACTCACACACACTCTCACACACACTCACACACACACACTCATACACACACACACACTCATACACACACACATACAGAGCACTTTTCTTCTGACCTTTGTCCTAGTTTGCTTTCTGTTTCTGTGATAAACCTTTGACCAAAACTGACTTGAGGGGGGAAAGAATTTACTTCATCTTACATGTTATATTCTGTTATCAGGCAAACCAAGGTAGGAGCTAGAAGCAGAAACAATGCAGATACACTGTTTACTGGATTTCCCCCCGTCTTGCTAGGCTACATTTTTTTTTTTTTTGTACAGCCCAGACCCATATGACCAAGGATGACATGGCCCCGGTGGACTGCCTCATCTTACGTCAATTAGCAACCTAGAGCATGACCTACAGACATTCCCACAGGCCATCTGATGAAGGTAATTCTTCAACAGAAGCTTCTTCCAGTGTGTGTCAAGTTGGAAAAAAAGATGATCCAGCATAGGATTTAAAGTGATTTGTTTGCTACTTTATATTGCAATGGTTTGACAATACCAGAGAATCATTTCTGTTGAGAGAATGGTCAATTTGACTTTCTATTATCAGGAATGATTAAAATAACCTTCCTATTGATAGCCAGCACACAAAAGGGTGGTCTAAATTCATGTATAGATGTTCTTCATGTTTATAAAAGTAATTTAGTTTGGGTATTTTTAACAATATAGGAAATTTGATAATTTCTATTGTATGTAAAATAAATTTCGTTGAAAAAATATAATTACAATTCACACTTGTATATATTTCGTCACTGAGTATGCTTGGAACAAGAGAAATTCTTTAAGAACAATACATTAACAATACCACTTCATTACTGTTTTACACATCAGATAACTGAAAGAAGTTTCCACAAACTAGCCTCTTAATATTTTAATTTGGTGGTGGTGG
Source organism: Hylomyscus alleni (assembly GCA_019843855.1). Lineage (NCBI taxonomy): Eukaryota > Metazoa > Chordata > Mammalia > Rodentia > Muridae > Hylomyscus > Hylomyscus alleni. The sequence continues at coordinate 1,368 of JADRCC010132296.1, forward strand.
TGGTGGTGGTGGTGGTGGTGGTGTGTGTGTGTGTGTGTGTGAGCATGTATGACAAAGTATGCATGTGCAGGTCAGAAGACAATCAGTTCTGTTCTTCTGCTTTCATGTGAGTTTGGAGGAAAGACCTCTTATTTCCAGGTCTGTAGAGAGCAAGCACCATTACCCCTGAGTCATCTCACTAATCCACATTCTAGCCTCTAAATCCATGTAATTCAACTTTTATTTTCCCAGCACTACATGTTTTCAGGGCCAATTATCATAAGTTGATTCCTGGTGGTGTGAACTCTAGCTTTGTACCTTTATGTTATCATGCTGAATAAATAGGCAGATTCAGCAATAGAGGTATTGGGGGGGGATCTTCTCTTATATATACACAAACACAATGCTGACAAGAAACAATATAAATTACCAAGGTAGAATTCATTGAAGATTTATTTATTTTTATTTTTTGTGCATTGGTGTTTTGCCTAAATGGATGTGTGTGAAAGTGCCAGATGTCCTGGAATTGGATCTACAATCAAGTGTGAGCCACAATATGGATGCTGGGAATTGAACCCAGGTCCTGTGGTAAATGAGCCAGTGCTCTTGACCACGGAGCCGTCTCTCCAGTCATGGGAAAACACCCCTAACATATCTCAACTTTCCTTTGCTGGGTAACAAATATAAAAGAAAAATGCATACAGTAAACTTTTATAAGGAATGGGCTCTTGTGATTTTGTGGCTTATTAATCTAGAGTAGAGTAGATGAACAATCTGACAGTCTAGAAATTCAGGTGAGTATGGATGTTGCTATCTTGGAAATGAATTGTCTCTACCTTGGGTAACAACACTCTTTAGTATTAAGACCATTAAGTGATTAGCTGAGGCCCACTTCTAATATGAAATATTTGGGTAAACCATACCAAGACTTGTATTAGAAAAAATAAATGATTTAATTCAGTTATCATACAAAGTTAATAATAATTATTGTAGCCAATAGACTTAGACCTGCTATTTTTCAAGTTTTACAGTAATACATAGCCATGCGAATTCATTCATATGGACCTTTACACCATGTCAGAATGGACCTACATACCTCATACCCATAATTCAATGTATCACCTAATCTCATTCATTCTACTTCAAATATTCAGAATAGTACATTTCTTTTTTAAATTTTTATTTGTTTTTCTCTCATATAATACATCTTGGCCCCATCTTTCCTTCCAGTTGCCCTACAACCTGTCCTCTCCCCCAAGAGCCACAGCTTCTCATTTTCCTGTCAGAGGGAGCAGGCCTCAAAGGGATATCAACAGAACACAGCATAACAAGATACAATAAGACTAGATATTGCTGCTCTTCCAGAGGTCCTGAGTTCATTTCCCAGCAACCATATGGTGGCTCACAACCATCTGTAATGGAATCTGATGCCCTCTACTGGTGTGTCTGAAGACAACAACAGTGTACTCATATATAAAATAAATAAATCTTTAAAAAAAAAGATTAGACATAAACCCCATGTCAATGAGGCAGCCCAGGGGCTAGAGAGATGGCTCAGTGGTTAAGAGCATTGACTGCTCTCCCAGAGGTCCTGAGTTCAAATACCAGCAACCACATGGTGGCTCACAACCATCTATAATGGGATCTGATGCCCTCTTCTGGTGTGTTTGAAGACAGCTACTGTGTTCTCACATGCATAAAATAAATAAGTAAATCTTAAAAAAAAATAAGATTAAAAAAAATGAGGCAGCCCAGTAGGAGGAAAAGGGTCCCAATAGCAAGCAAGAGAGTCTGAGACACCCCCATGCCCACTGTTAGGAGTCCCACAAAAGCACCAAACTAAAGAACAATAACATATATGCAGAGAACCTAGCACAGACCCATGTTGGCTACATGATTGTCGCTTCAGTCTGTGAGCCCATGAGACCTGCTTAGTTGATGCTGTGGGCTGTGTTCTTCTGTTGTCCTTGTCCTCTCTGGCTACTACAGTCCTTCATTCTTATCTTTGAGTTGTGACTATTCAAAGTCACTCTTCTCTGATGTATCACCATTTTTACACAGTTCATTAATCTCTGTGTTTTTGATTTAAAGAACTAATAATCCCCACCTGTTTCTAATTTTATGAATGTATATTTGTACAAATACTTATTTGGGGGGACATTGTGAACTGCTTGAGTTTTTGCTATTCATGTCCATTTATAAAATCAATATACCTTTATCCAGTGCTGTGTCCATTGCATTTAGTTATCTACCTTTGGACAATTTGGAGTACCCTAAACCTATATCCTCTTAAAGGCAGCACCTTTTAAACTTGTGACAAGAGCATTTCTTAATTAACAATCTATTTTAAAGCACTTTACACAAAATCAGCCTGGCAGACTTTGGGCAAAGAACAGTTCCCATACTTGGCATCTTTCAGACCCTAAGTGATCAGAAAAATCCCATTGTACAATATGGGCAGTGGGTCCAGAGATAGAATGGAATGGGAGGAAGCTGAAACGCAGAGTCAAAAATGGATTTATCATCCCCAATGTTACTCTAGGATATAGAATAAATCAGAGGTGACTTTTTTTCATGCTGGTCTAAACCTGTTCTACTGAGGATGTAGTCATCTTTTCTGATTTTTCCCATAATTTATTTTTTATTCACAGTAGATCCCAATTTCATCTCCCCTTCCTCCTCTCCTCCCAGTTCTGCCCTTATAAATCTCACCCACGATTATCCCCTCCCCTTCTCCTCAGAAAAGGGGGAGTCCCTGGGGTACCACCCTGCTGTTGCCCTGGGACATCGAGTCTCAGCAGGACTAGTTACATCCAGACCCAACCAGGCAGTCCAGTTAGGGGAAGGGCAACCCATGACAGGCAACAGAGTCAGAGACAGCCCCTGCTGCTCAGGGACCCACAAGAAGACCAAGGTGCACATTTGCTACCAATGAGTGTTTGTGGTGGGAGGCTAGGTCTAGCCCGTGTATGGTCTTTAGTTAGTAGTTTAGTTTCTGTGAGCTCCCATGGGCCCAGATTGGTTGACTCAGTAGTGGCGTCCCTACCCCTCCAGCTCACTCAATTCTATCTTCCATACTTACACAAGGCTCCCCAAGCTCTGCCTGATGTTTGGCTGTGGGTCTCTGCATCTGTTTCCATCTGCTGCTGGATGAAGCCTCTCAGGAGACCGTTATGCAGATACATGACTTAATTTTGGTTCCCTATTACAAAACTTTAGTGATTACCTCTTGTTTTGGTGCAGTGGGCACAGAGGTAAGTCCAAATCAATAGCCTTCTATAAATGTCATTTTACATGCCTCTCAAAAGTTCTGTGCCCTACTAATGGAAATTGTTATTGATTAGATGTGAAATTGCCCATAGGTTCGTATGTTAGAACACTTGGTCCACACTAGTTTGGAATGTTGGGAAGGTGGAATCTTGCTGAAGAAACTGGGTCACTGGGGTGTCTGTTTTGTTGATGTTTTATAGCCTACCCTCACTCCTTACATACTGTTTGCCTCCTTACTGTGGATACAATATGATTGACATCTAGTGCCTGCTTCTGCATCTGTGCCTTCCCTATCTGATGGAATAGGTGGTCTCCATGAACTTCAAGGTGAACTCTTTGTCTTTTGAGCTGCATCTTCTCAGGCATTTTGTCACAACAACAAGAAAAGTAACTAACATGGTGACATTGACTATGGACTACAAATATGCTTACTTGTGAGGCTTTCATTTCTCATGCAAGTCTTAAATCATTTCCAGGAAGGAAAAGGGGAAAGGCTAACTAATGCAACCTTTCTCCTATAGCAATGACTGCCAGGTCCTGCTTAAATAATAGGTGATGAAAATAAGTGCTCAATACACACTGTTTAGTTAAAAGAATTAATGATTGCTGGGTGTTGGTGGCGCACTCCTCTAATCTCAGCACTTGGGAGGCAGAGGCAGGCAGATTTCTGAGTTCAAGTCCAGCCTGGTCTACAGTGAGTTCCAGGACAGCCAAGGCTACACAGAGAAACCTTGTCTCAAAAAAAAAAAAAAAAAAAAAAAAGAATTAATGATTAACCCAGCGAAGTACATACTCCTGAAATGTAGATATTCTACCTGTTGGGAAAGATATCTATATTAGGGCCATCCATCTACTACATAGTCATAATCTCTAGATTCACTTGAAAATGTTTGCACTGCCTCCTTGATGTCCCAGTTTCCTGTTCTCCTCACTAGGAATAATTACGTATCACATGACAGTTTGATCAGATGTGGTCCACATATATGCTAGCAGTTCTATGTGGTTATAACACTGACTTTTCAGCTATCTTCATGTATGTAAGCACATTCTCATATTTGCAAAAATGATAAAGTAATGTAGAAACAAATTTATCAGAATGTAATCCTTTTGTAAAATGATTCATGATTATATTCCACCCACAGTATTCTATTCATTCAATCTATAAACATCTACCTACCTTATTCACAGTCTTCAAATCCCATTTCAATATGAAAGCAGCCTTCAGTTGAGAATCTCAGCTATTTTTTTTAAAGTGTGAAAACAGGTGGGTGTAAGTTATTAGCCACCCAGAATTTACTTTAGGTATAAATCATTGCTTTTGACATGTAAGACAAGATTTCTCAGTGTAGCACTGGCTGTCCTGGAACTTGCTCTATAGACCAGGCTGGCTTTGATTGCTGAGATCTGCCTGCCTCTGTCTTCCAAATGCTGGGATTAAGGGTGTGTGCCACCATGCCCAGCTACGTGCTATTTTTATGTAACTGAAAATCAACCTCAGGAAACTAAAAGTTCATCTATCTCCAAAGGTACATTCATTTCCATTTCCACTCAGTTCCTGCTCATAGCTGCAGACGACAAGCGGGCTAAGCAACCTTCTGAGCAACACCAAATACCAGCTTTCCCATCTTTGACCTGCATCCCATCTCTTCATCGTCTTAGGCACTTTGAAGTAATTACCCACAAACCCCTTCACTCCCTTGTACGGAACCTCTACTCCCTCCCCTCCCCCACATCCCCTTCCATCTTTTAGTCTGTTAAAATGCTCAAGCTGAAATCTCTTCCTTTCCTTTCATAGCTGTGTTTCAGTTTCTTAACCAAGGCGTATGCTGCAAAGGCCAGAAAGTAGGAGGAGAGGTACAGGAAGAAAGCCCATTGGGCACAGGCAGAAAAGATGGTGTGATTCAGAAACTAAGCAAACACAGCCAGTGCCCTAATTCAAAGCCCAAGCAACTGGGAATTGAAACCGTAGAGGCTGAATTCTTCCATTTATAAGCATCCTACTACCACAAACCTCAATTTCTTTGGAAACTGGAGCAGGGAAGAATCCTTTGGGTGCACCAATAAGTCCCTCACATGGAAGGGAACAGAGGCTGAGACAGGGAAGATGAGGGCAGCTGAGATGACAGTTGCATTCAACTACTTGAGATGCTGACTAGTAAACATCCCTAGTCTGAGCCTATAATGTAGGAGAGAAATAAAGGAGAGGGATATAGCTACAGTTTGAGAATGAATTTTCTGTCGGAACATAAAATGATTTAGCTAGAGCAGGATTATATTTCTATGATTACAGTCCTGAGGCCAAATAATTATGTATTAGACATTCTTTATAGCACATTACTTATTTAGCCACAGGACACCTTCCTTTCGTGAAGGAAAGCATGAAACTTATTTTGTACCCTGAGCAGGGAGTAAGAAATGCCTTAAAGTTCTAAGTGAATGTATGTTGTTGACATGGGCAAAGTCATGGCAAGGACCAAGGCCTTAGACCCATGGAAAACTGGCAAAGCCTTTCCCCATATGGGCCCATCCTGCTCAAGATTGTCAAAGCCTTCTTCCTCTGGTTCAAGTACAAAGGATTAAGGATGATTGATCGGTGTGTGCAAAAACTAGCAACTGTAGCTTCCTCCCCCAAGATGTTTATAGCCAGAGACTGCTCGCCTACAGAGACCTCTTACTGGGACTAGCTAACCACTTCCCCTGTGCTGCATAATACAATAAGCACGCTGAAGTGCCTAATGGTGTAATGCATGTGTTTCTATCAGGCTGCACAGCCCACTTGCTCCCAGGTTCTCTGTACGTGTGTCTGTATGCCTGTGTGTCTGTGTGTCTATTATTTCTTCATTCCTTTGTCCTAGTCAGGTTTTCAGCTCAAAGCTGAGTGGGTTGCAGCTTGTACCCTCAACATTTTTCACAATGCCAGACTTCATTCCTACTACATAGTAAGTACCCAACAAGTTAGTTATTAGTGATGGTAGTGATCTCTCAATAAATGATTCATGAAATGAATGCATTAAAATAAAAATAAAGTGGTCATCATGAGGAAAAGAAGACAGAGCTTCGTTTCCCCATGCACTATTGTGTAACAACTCCCATAAAGATGATTTAAGTATGTGAAAGAATTTTGTAAACTAAAGAATACTATTACCAACATTAATTTTACCAACAGTAAGTGTTTTCAGAAAACTCATGCTTATTTTTACTCAGACTTACTATTAGTATAATGTGCAAAACAATAATTCACAAGTCTAGGTTTTTGATTCTGAAAAACTAACAGCTCTTGGGCACCAAACATATTTATATGAAGTAATTGAAATGAAAACCAGAGCTATATTCTCTGGTCCCATGTGCCTAAGAACACTTTGGTTTACAGCTAGCCAATATGACTCTATTTATTGGTTGGTAAATTTGACTGCTAATATTTGTTAAGGTGTCAGTATTAATTCCAATAATAGCATGATTTGTAACATTGGGTACTGTCATGGGTGGTTTGTATCACTTTGATTATCTGTTAAATGGGAACAATAACTCCTGTTATAATTCTGTGATTAACTGAGATAATGCAAACCTAGTTCTTCACATTGACTTGTCATTATCACTGTATAGATGGTCTATTTTTCTACTCTTTTAATATACAGATAATATTTATTTTCTAAATTATTATGCCAGTATTTGGCACTCGGGCTTATCCAGTTAATAGTTTTCCCTGGAGAGAAAAATGACTGGGCCCTGGAGCACATAATTACATTGGCTGGGGCGTCTGGTGAAATGTGGGCTGAAGAATGCGTCTCTTGGCAGAAGGCACACATCTTACTATTGAAAATTTCAACTGGGTAGGTCTGCGATGGAAAGTGAGGGTTAATGAGGAGAAGATTGATTGGCACTCTCAGAGCTGATTCACCCTCTCATTGATATTTGCTTCTGTTCCTTGATGAGCCTGTCTAGAAGCAGCCTGTTGCACTAGGGTTCTATTTTCAGTGTTCCTACACTTCCTTCCTGTGGGACTATTCAATAGGTGTCATTGAAATCCTCCCATTTTCTCCATTCTCTTGCTTTCTGTTCTCAATAATACCTGTAGAATATTCTGGAAATGGAACATTCTTCTGTAAGAACGGAGCTACTTGGGACATTCTAGGCTTTTCAACATATTTCTACAGTCAGCTATGTGATCCTGGAGACATATCATCCAGTAGTATGCTCTCTGGAGCTTCTCATTGGCTGTAAGTTGGAGCAGTCAAGACTTCATCTACCCTAAGAAACGTTCTGAGCTAAGGCTTGGAGCAAATTCTAGACTTCTGTTGTCTCATGCTGCCTATCTGTAAATAATAAAGCTGCTTCATGTAACTTGTTGCACATATGAGTATTCTGTTTCACTAGATAGACACGGCAATAACCAGAACACAGTGAAATTGCTTCCTGCTATCTGAGATCTTTAAATGAGGGAAGAAGTTGTTGACAGTATGTGAGTGGGTGGGGCCTGTAAGATCCACAAACAAGGAATGATGCTATTCAATGTTAGCTCAGCCAAATCAACAAGTGTTGCACAGCACAGGGGCATTTGTGCTTTAAAGTAACCCCAAATTTCTGTGTAAATGGCTGGTTTGCTGCCTCCTTCTCTGGTAAAGGTAAGGCTCTCTACAGTGAACCATGAGAAGCTGAACTGCTGAGGCATGGACAGTACCCCTTTTCAATGGTTAGGTTTTGTGGGGGCCTTCTGGAGCAAACTGGGTTTTTTTCTGTGACTTCTCTTGGCCTATCTTCCCCCTTGCTCTCTAGAACTAGAAGTCACATTTAAAACAGAGTTCCCTGACAACTCAAAATGTCTTATTTTTCTTCATTTGAAAAGTATTTCTATTGCTGTTTCTGATTCTGTGCTTCAGTGAATAGATTTATTTCCAAGCACTAGGAGGAACGGGAGCTCCTTCAGACCCTATCACCTTACAAGCCAGTGTGCAAAGACAGAATGAAAAGCCACAGGCTTACAGGATGCTTCCTGTATGAGCCAAATTGCTTGCCACTCTTGCTTCACCAAGCTGCCTAGGAAAAACATTTGGTTTCCAGATGTTGTGTATGACAGGACCCTTGTTCATTCTCATGGTCTGTATGACTTGTGCTATCTGAGATGCCACAAGAACTTGTTTCGATAACCAGTGTTTGCAAGTAAATACACAAAGGCTAGGACAAGAAGATGTAAGATTGGAAGAATTCAGTAACATTTACTAATTAACCTTGTGTATGTATCTCTGAGACACCATGTTGGTGACATTTGGACAGTATCTAAATACTACAGATTCTTTGGCCTTCTTCTCCATTGCAAACATGATTGATACAATCTGACATGTAATCTGGGTGTCTGCGTATTTAATAAACTCTCTACATTATTCTCATATACAGTGAGAATGAGAAACTCTTGCTCATTCCGTAGAGCCTCCATAATTGAGAGGTGGGCATATCTGCACAAATACACATTTCAGACTTCCTTATATCAGTTCCAGATCCACACACTACCATGTTTTGAGGGAAAAAAGCAGTGGTTTCAGACTAATGTTTGATATGGAAGTCAAAATGTATTGTCCTCCAATGATGAACAATGAGCTGAAACAGTGAACTAAAGGAAATGAAATATGTCCTTTTCCTATTAAACTTTAAATGCTATTTATTAAATTTTTAATGTCTTCATAGAAGTAGATGGGAGTTTTCTATTTTACTCTTTGGTCAATAAAATTTGACCTCATGGTTGATGCTACACTAGCTTGATTTCCTCAATTTTAATACTCTTTCTCTTGTGTATGTGATGTATGTGTTTCTCTCTCTCTCTCTCTCTCTCTCTCTCTCTCTCTCTCTCTCTCTCTCTCTCTCTGTGTGTGTGTGTGTGTGTGTGTGTTTGTGTGTGTATGTGTGTGTGTTTGTGTGTGTGTGTTTGTGTGTGTGTATGTGT
>JADRCC010132300.1:0-12621 GCA_019843855.1 Hylomyscus alleni
AAATGCTCCCACTCTGTTAATTTAATATACAAGTTTTAGGCAGTATGGAAAATATAAATACCTAATGCTCTTATGTCCCAACTTTATTACATGGATTACAAAGAACTTTGTAGAATAATGTTTTTTTGTTTTATTTTTTTGTTTTGTTTTTACTTAAGCCTCATTTATACCTACAGAAATTTATACCTACAGAAAACTTGAGGTGGAGAAAGTTCCAGGGTTCTCTAAGGTCCTGAAGTAATTATGTAGGATAGTAGCGGGAAGAGGTTCAGTGACCCTTTGTCACTTGCCACTGGACAACACCTTTTTCCATTTCAACAGAGAAATAATTAGCAATGCAGTGTTTCCTCATAAAACAAATTACTAATGCTTCTCTAAGGACAGAAAGTTTTAAGTTTCAGAATTGTGCCTTCCAGTTTTCTCCAAGTAAGCCTAATGTGTAATCTCGATTGCCATGCTTCTTTTGTTCTAGGTGATGAGGCTCCGAAAACTAGCTCAGCAGATTGCAAACTGTAAACAGTGCATTGAAAGGTCTGCATCACTCATCTCCCAAGCAGAACACTCGCTGAAGGAGAATGACCATGCCCGTTTTCTACAGACAGCAAAGAATATCACTGAGAGGTGGGTGCAGGGACAGCTGGGAAGTTTTCAGGTTGCTAATTGCTTATATCTGGATGTGACTGGTTGGCCTTGCTCCCACACTAACTTGCTTTCTGTTCATGGTTGAGTACCAGAGAGAATAGAAGCTTTTGCTGTTTTGCTCCAGCTAAGAATGCTTCCCTTTGACATAATAAAAGCCTTTCCATAACAGTCTACAGTTCAAGGTCTTCATATTAACAGTTCACCAGTTAGAATAAAACCAATCATTTTGTGTGTGGAGGAGAGCTGGGGGCAGGGGCAATGATACAGAAACAGCATTTGTTGTGATTCTCAAACTTGATGTTATCATATCCTTGTTAACAAAGAATGGAGGTGCAGGCAAAATACATAAAAGGGAAACTTATCTTTCACTGCATGATTCATTTGTCTAAAGAAAACAACCGCTCGGGTGTTGTTCTCTATTAGTCTTTTTTTTTACTTGACTGAGAATGTTGACATCACCTGAAAAGTCCAAGGCTGATTAACATGGGAGAGAAAGGTCAAATGATGACCCTCCCACTGCCTTCTTTTGGAATACCTTCTATTCCTGGGGAGGAAAACTAGAAATGGTGTTACCTGCATAGTGACTTCAGCAGTAAGATGGGTGAAGGTGAGTCTTCTCTTGGTACACAGACTTGTTTAGTATAGAAATTACTCATTTTCCTAGGCATAGACCTATATAATAAATCCAGTGGTTCCAAAGGGAAGGCTGGCCTGTATATAGCCCATGCTACATCACTGGCATCTCAAGACAACACCAAGCACCTTGGCTTTCCATTTATTCTAATTCCTAATTGCCCTTTATGCAACACCTTTGCAGAATTGTGTCATGAAAAAGTCCCAGAGAACTCATTCATCCTGGCCTCTATCTTGAAGCAGAGACCACTGTAATGTTTCAGAAAGTAAATTATTTTCAGCTTTGCAAGCTATAAGGGATTTATCACATTTACTCACTGCTGCCTGGGCAGCTCCATGTTAGCCACAGGGAGCAAGTGGGTGTGGCTGTTTGCCAATAAATCCATTCCCAAAACAAGCTGCAGGTTCTTAAACGGGAAACATGCTCACCATCTTAACACTTGAATTTCTTCAAGGAAAGAGAAAGGAAACTAACACAGGTGTTTGCTTGGGTCAGATTCCTTTTTCACCATGCTTGAAGAATACATAGTATTTTTATAACCCTGGTCTCTTACTGGTCAGCTGGCTTCACTGTCTTCTTCTTATAATTGAGAAAACTTTGTTTTGCGGCTAATTAGCTACTTATCTCCCATGAAGGACACGAATAGCTGCTGCCCTTAAGATGCTCTCTCCTCTCTGTTACAAAAGAGGCAAGTTTCTTTCTTTGTGGCTCCTAGATTTAAAGGAGTCTAATTCTTTGCATTTCACATCTAAATCACACTCACTTTCTTATTCTTTATTTTCACATTAAAACAAAACAAAACGAAAAAACTTAAATATCGCTGTTTACCATCACACTGAATGCAATCTAAAGATGGTTTGCACTCAGGTCAGAGACCAAGCTGCACAACTGTTGCATGTGTGCAGAGGGCCTAGATCAGTCCCATGCATGCTCCCTAGTTGGAAGTTCAGTCTCTGTGAGCCCCTATGGGGCCATGGTTAGTTGATTCTGTAAGTTTTCTTGTGTGCCCTTGACCCATCTGGCTCCTAGAATCCTTCCTCCCCATCTTCCACAAGATTCCATAACCTCCACCAAATGTTTTGCTGTGTGGTCTCCACATCTGTTTTCATCAGTTACTAGATGAAGCTTCTCTGGGTGGCAGTTATGCTAGGCTATCTGCAAGTATAGCAGAATATCATTAACAATGTCAGGGGTGGGCTGCCACTCACGGCATGGGTCTCAAGCTGTGACACTTATTGGTTGTCCAGTCCCTCTATTTCTGCTTCATTTTTACCCAAGCACATCTTGTGGGCAAGACAAATTGTAGGTCAAAGGTTTACTGTTTGGGTTGGTATCCCAATTCCTACCTACTCCATTGGAAGTCTCACCAAGCTACAGGAGATGGTTGGCTCAGGTCCCATACCCCCCATTGCTAGGAGTCTTAACTAGGATCACCCTCACATAGATTCCTGGGAGTTTCTGTTGCCCTAAGTTTCTAGCTAGTTTCAGAGATGCTCACTCCCCTTCCTATTCCCATTGTCTTTGCAAGTATTCTCTTTCTGCTCTCCCTGTCCTCCCCCAGCAGGATTCTTCCTGGTCCCATCCCCACCCCCACCCTTGTCCAGTGTTACCCCTCCTCTAGTCCATTCATGATGTTTATTATAAAATTACTTTGAATAGTAAATTCTCTTTATCATGAGAATGATAAGAAAAATTCCTTCAGAACAAAATGAATTTTCAGATTTTCTAGATGTTTCTCCTCTTTTGAGGCAATATTTTAAATTCCTTACCAGAATAGACAGTTCAAGGATCAGTCAGGCTTTTCTTTGAAGAAGAAGAAGGAGGAGGAGGAGGAGGAGGAGGAGGAGGAGGAGGAGGAGTGGTAGTGGTAGTGGTAGTGGTAGTGGTAGTGGTAGTGGTAGTGGTAGTGGTAGTGGTAGTGGTAGTAGAAGCAGAAAGATAAGAATTCCAGTTAGCATCTCTGGAGAAATGTCACTTGGTTCTAAAAGTCAGATCTCATGTGTGGATTTTGGAATGCTGTCTATAAGATGTTGAAAGGTTAAAATTTCCAGGGCCAAATGTAATTGGGAAATCTTGTGCTGACCAAACATTTTATTTCTGTGGTACCTTGATGCTTTAACCATGTTGGTGTGTGGTGTCTGGCAAAAGGTCCATGAACAGGGTCTCTGTTGACATGGCCATCTTTTGGAATACTGGCACCGTATGAATAACAACTGATTGCTCTGCAAATTAGAGATACCAGAGCAGAAAGTCATCCATAGGCATAATGGATAATCCTTCTACACATGAAACACATGGCCACACATACATGGACACACACAAGCACACACATATGGCAGGGAAGGTGTGGAGTGTAAGTGTAAAGCAAGGAAGCAAAAAGAAGCCTATCACTAACAAGCCTGTGGATGTTGGCAGTATAAGAAAGCAGAAGATGGACAACAAGGATTTGAGAAATAAAAACATCCCCTAAAATGTTGAATTTGGCAGAGTTCCCTTTACCTGTCACTACAGTTGAGGATTTGAAATTGTAGCCAAAGATAAGCATCTTTCCTTCCACCAAGTAAAGAAAACCTGTAGGTGTTAAAAGCTGCAGTAATCTCCAAAGATTTCTTCTGTCAGTCTTTGCCTTCCTGGCTAGGCATTATCTTCCTCTAGCTTCTCACTCAAGTTTTCCACTGTCCAAATGGTAGGAGCATTTTCTATGTCATTTGGTTTAAAAAAAACATTTTATTTATTGTTTGTTGACCTGAGAAGCAAGACATATTTGAGAGCACAATCTATTTTGGATGTGCCTGAACAAAGAGGCTTCTGCTTCTAAGATTGGTCTCATCAATTGACACAAGATCTGGTTTTCAGGAGAGTCTAAGAGAAAAACCATTGTAAGGTCAATACTTGCTTCCTCCAGTTCTCCCAATTGGGGAATATGAAACAGTACTCATTGAGGTTTATTATTATTATTATTATTTCAAATATTTTGAGGTATGCAAATAATACTAGAGAATATCTTTTAAGTTGACTATATTAGTCCAAATATTTTGGACTCTTTGTTACATGACACACTTCAAGAGCTTCATTAGTATTTGTTAAAGGTACCTTTTAAATAGCATCCATTTCTGTATCCACTCAGCTACATTAGCTATTTTAAGTCCGTTGAATGTCACAGTCAATAAAATCATAACAATGCGGCTCTTCAATTAGTCCTTGTGAGCTAGTCAGGAGATGACGTTACACTGTCTACAGTTTCTTTGCCACTTGAATATTTCATTTATCTAGTTTAAATTTCCTTATACTTTTTTCCTACTATCAATTTGATGAGGACATTGCAGGTTCAACAATATAATTGTTCCCTAGATAACATTGAACTTATGCCAGAGATACAGCTGGAGAAACCATATTTGGGTTATGTTGCATATGTATTCTTTTTCATTGTTGTAAAGATTTCATAAAGTAAAATTAACTGGTTACAGGGTACAATTTAAAAGCTACAACTATTCTGAATCTTTCATATGACTCATAACCATTTTGTCCAGCTTTTTGTAATATGATGCGGGCATGGTTCATCCATATTTTGGCATATGCCTAGACTCCATTCCTTTTCTGTTGCTGTGTACTATTTCTAATGTATTGATAGACTCCTAGCCAATATATAGGTTCTTTGTGAAAATCCAAGGCTTTAAGAGCTATTCAGAGACACAAGAATGGCTATAATGCTTAGGATAACTTGCTGGTATCAAACTTTTGTCATAAAGTGTGAGAGTAAGCACCTGAAGTCCTCCTTACTATTGCCAGCTAGTGCTGAGATCTTATGCAATTGGACATCAGTGTTAGTTATAAGAATATACGTGATTGCAGTTATGGCTAAATCATTTCAAGTTCAGGGGTTTTGTGGAAAAAATAGTGTTCTAATATTTATGGAACTCAACAAAAACATAAAATACATCAAAATAAGTCTAGATCATTTTCTATGCTCAGAAGTAGAAATTATTCAAGCCATGGTTTTCTTTGTCTAAAGATAATGACTTGCATTTCAGAATCCACTAGAATGTTTTGCTGTTAGTAACTGAACTTTCTAAATGAACTCAAGAGCACATAGGAGACAAACACATATACCTTGCTTTATACTTTATACAAGGGAGCACTCACCAGAAAACCTGAATGTGGAGACGAAATTGTGTGCCTACTGGGGAATTTCAGAGAAAGCTTATGAATATTTTCCATGGCATCTGCTGGGAATATGGTGGGGAAAAAAGCGAATAGAAGGAGAATGAAAAAGAGCCAGACAAAACCCTCTTTTTAATGTTTATTTTAGAGAGAGGCTAGTAATTGATTAAACTAATCCAATATCTGGAAACATTCTTTTTTAATCTTCACTTTGCCTTTTATGCAGTTTGAAATTTTGGAGACTCCCCTTTGAAGTGGAGCAAAGGCGAGTCTGAAAGGAACAAACAGTTTCCCAGACAGATGTGTGAAGAAATGCCTGAAGCTATGTGCTTCTTGCTGGAGTTAGATATGACTGGGCCAGGCTGTTAAATACACAGCAACATGAAATATGAATATTCCTTTGCCTCTGTGGAGACTTTTTTCAATAGTATAAAGAAGGGGGATGGAACTGTGTTACTTTTCCCAATTCCTTTGCTTTTTCTTTAAGTTTGTTTTGTGTTAGTGTATTACACTATTTCTAGAGGGTACTTTTAAAAAACCTGATATTTCTTTTCCTTTTATTTTTTTCCTCAGTCCTTCACAGTGATGATAAAAGCTACCTTGACACTTCTTAAAACACTTTTTTGTTTAAATTACAGAGTCTCCATGGCAACTGCATCCTCCCAGGTCCTAATTCCTGAAATCAACCTCAATGACACATTTGACACTTTTGCCTTAGATTTTTCCCGGGAGAAGAAACTGCTAGAATGTCTGGATTACCTAACAGGTATTGTTAATGTCTTTTATGTTCTCTCTATTACAGTGTACATTCACTTTGCCATTAGATCAATCATTTTCTAAAACCCATACATGTGCTTCAGTCTTTGAAATGCCTAATAGTCCTATAAAGATTAATGTCCACACTGGTTAACACAGTTAAGTATAAATAACACAGGTTAAGTATAATTAGGGACAAGAAAATAAAGAGAATCCTGATTGCTAAATGTGTCCTTAATACCATTTCCTCACTCTTAACATGGAGATGGTAAAAGTAGTAGCACTTCTGGTCATCAAAGAGATAGTAAGGTTTCATGGGCATCTTTTACTATGTTAGAGCATCTCTGACTCTCATAGTACATTAATGACAGGAAAACAAATACCACATGAATAGCTGGCCATCTATACTTCTCTAGCTCTTTGTATTTGTGATGTTATCTTAATTGTCACAGTATCAATTTTGGTAAAACATAATCTTCATTTTGGAAATGGTAAATTTTAGCCATCATGCTGAACGTCAGATACAAAGCGGGTGAGCACAATTAGGGTCTGGCTCTGTTCTGTATGAACTGTTCAGACCTCTGCATTTTCTAGAAAAAAACTGGCAAACATCACATAAATCGCATTGCAATTCAAGATGCCACAGTTCATCCCTATACTTTCTGCTTGGCTTTCCTCTCCCTTCCCGTTCCCACGATCTCTCCCTCCCTTCTTCTTCCCTCCTTTCTTTCTTTCTTTTTAGCTTAGAAAACAATGAGGAAAAGACATAGAAAAGAAAAATTGTGGCTACCTATATTCCTAGGAGTTAATCTAAATCTTTCCTTTGAAGCAGGAGCTGGACTCAATGGTTGATAGAAAGAATGAGGGCCATTTAGACAAAGTTATTTGTGTTCCTCAAAGCCACCAGGACCTGTGACTTCAGGAAAGTACCATGTACACAGTGAAGCCAGATGTGCTCTGTACTGAAGACATAGAGCCTCCTAGAAACCACATCCCTAACTGAGCACGGTGTCAGTTTCTTAACTCTCAGCCAGTATGTGCATGTTTGTGGGAGAGTGGTTGGGGAGGGTGGAGCCAAAGAGAGGGAACATTGTGTAGCATTTGTTTTTGTAGTGTCTGGATAGAAAGCAAGGAGTTATGCAGTCCATGCTTTTTTTTTTTCCCTTGTGAGAACTCCAACTGACCTTTCTGGCCTTTATTCTGCATTTGCAAGTAGAGGGAGTTATCCCACATGATATCTCCTTGTCTTGTATAATTCTCTTTCAAATATACAGCTCCAACTAAAGAAGAAAGTTTGCTTCACAAAGCATTTACTCTAAGGAACCAAACTTCATTGGAAATATTTATGGGTATAATGCCTCCTTTCCTTACCTTTTGTCTTTGAGTTTTATGTAAAGTACTACCATCTGGTAGAACTTTCTTTGGTGATAGAAATGTTCTGTGTCCATGATAGCCCACATATTAGTTATTGAAAACGTGAAATGTGGATGGTGAATTGTGTTTTTTTTTTTTAACTGAGCTGGATATACTTAGAAGTTAAACAACTACATGGTACTCACAGCTACTAAATTACAGTACAATATACTATGCACATTTTTCTATTGTCCTGCTCTGACAATTTCTTTTGCTGTCATTTTACAACATGTATCCTCTACCTATTTCTGATGTTTTATTCAAAAATACAGGGAAAAGGAGAGAATAATAGCAAAAATTCTTGGCTAGCCAAATATGGCTTTGTTTATTATAAAACCAAAACTCTTCCACAAAAGGCCTACCTAGCAAATTTTCTTTAAGTCTCATGGACCAGATCCATGTTACAAGCTCATTCTCAAGGCCAGAGGAAACTAGAAAATTAAATATTTGCCCAGGAACATGGTCTTTTTATACCAAATCATCTTGTTTGATCAACAAAATATATCTTTATTCTCCAACAATTAATAGTATATTCAAAATATGTTCATTTCAATTTCTGTAGGAACATAAATTCATCAACTAAAAAGGAAACTGTGAAAGTAGTCTACACAAAATTGTAACATGTGTGCCATATGTAATCACAATGCCTGTTTATGACAATCTAAAGGCCATATCAGATACGTGTGATTTTACTTTTTGAGCTGTTAACCCCAAATTCATTCCACTTCTAGACATAACATCAATTCTTGCCGTAACATATAATTCTTGGCTGATACTGCCAAGTCCAAATATTTGATCCAATATTTATAAGCAGGAAACTAAGTGTTTGTGGCATATTATTCCACCATTCCTTGTGTAGTGTTTGTGATGAAGGCAAGAAAATAACAATTCTGATACTGATTGTGTGGCTATTGGAATTGGCAGCGTGCTACAGTTTTCATTTACAGAAAATTAGAAATTGACTTTGCAGGACAAACCCATTGGGTTTACAGACAAAACAGGGTTAGTCTGCCTGGCTGTACAAACAAGAATTTTTTTTTTCCTATGACATGCCTCTAAGTGGTATGTCAAGTTAATAACCCATAGAGGTGACATTTCCTTCCTGGTTGCAGCTACTGCCATGTGGCTCACAGCTACTTGCCTATTTTGAACTTTCATTTTCTGTCTATTTAATCATATATTCTATGTGGACAAAAAAAAACCAATCTTTCCACAATGGTTAATGGAGAAAGAATTCAATTAACTATTTGGCTTATAGAAGACTAACTTGTTCTTCACTGGGTTATTCAGCAGTGATCTCACAGCAACAATGACCATACAGATAAAATCAAACACATTTAATGATACAGATGGACCTGCATTGAAGGCATCTCCTAATTTGTATCACTTATTTGTGTATATCCAAGTCACACTGCTCAAAACTATATTTCTCATGTGGGCTCTTGAGAAGACACACATTTCCAGGAAAATGCTTGAAGAGTTATGATGAATATTTCTTTCTTTCTTTCCTGTTTACTTGTTTTTCATTTATGGGTATCATTTTGATATCTGCTGTATAACCTGGACTAGATTTTAGATCTCCTATGTAACCTAGATTACCCTCACACTCATATTCTCCCTTCTTTCCAAGTATTGAGGTTACAAATGTATACCATCACACCCAGATGAGCCACCATTTTTTTAATTAATAAATTCAACAATAGGCAAGGCTTCTTGTGACTTGTGCTAAATGTCTTTTCAGGTGTTAAAGGAAAGACAAAATAGAATTTTTAAAAAAGATTTATTTATTTATTTTATGTATATGAGTACACTGTAGTTGTACAGATAGTTGTGAGCCTTCATCTGGTTTTTGGGAATTGACTTTTTAGGACCTTTGCTTGCTCTGGTCAACCCCACTCACTCCATTTGGCTCCCCTCGCTGAGGCAAAGATTTTTTTTTTTATTTATTATAAATAAGTACACTGCAGCTGTCTTCATATGCACCAGAAGAGAGCGTCAAATCTCATTATGGGTGGTTGCTGGGATTTGAACTCAGGACCTTCAGAAGAAGTGCTCTTACCCACTGAGCCATCTCACCAGCCCTAAAGTAGAATTTTAAATTTACCATTTCTATAAAGGCCCCACCCTCTTTGGGTTTCTTTACAATTTACCAATTCCAATCAGAAACTAATCTAGAACAGAAGAGATTTATGCAATGGTGTAAGTAAATCCATACAATACAAACACATTTCTCTCCAGTATAAGAATAGTATGAAGAAAAGCTGTGGATCAATTCTCTAAACCACAGGCTGGTAAACTTTGACTGAAAAGCCACATATGGCAGAAGTCTTAGATTTTGCAGACCATATGCTTGTAACTACACAGCTTTGCTGTTGCATAAAAATGACATAGATGGAGAATACTTGAGTGAGTCAGGTTGTATTCCAATAAAACTTTATTTACAAAAATAGCCGTTGTGGGCTGGAGAGTTGGCTTAGTGGATAACAGCACTGGATGCTCTTCCAAAGGACCAAGGTTTGATTCCCAGCACCCACATGGTAGCTAAAATCATCTTTAATGTTTTGGCCTCCACAAGCACAGCACACACCTGATACATAGACATACATGCAGGCAAATAACTATTTACAAAATAAAATAATAAAAAATAACTGTAGTTTGTAATCCTCTGCCTTAAAATAATATTGCCAGCACAACACACTTGTAGCCTTGTCTTTTCTTCCTTAATTATTCTCCTCATAAATTACTTATTGAAATTAATCCAGAGTAAGTGATTTAGAAATCACATGTTTTAATAATATTTAAATTTATGAGCTGCTTCCTTTGTGAAACAAAAGTTTTCTGTAGTGATAAAAGCAACAAACGCAAGCATTCATGGTTTCTTAGTAAATGAAAACATATTTCTAAAAGGTTACTGCTTGCTAATTTTTGTCTTTTTGATTAAATATACCACCTACAAATTAAAAAATGAAATGAGAATAGGAGTGCACTAATAATTTTAACAAGACATCAAATATCTAATAAAAAATTTAAATTATTTAGTTGATTTGCTAGCAGATAATAGTGATACTTTTAAAATATCTGGTGTCATGTAGATGAGAGGATGGCAAAGTGGGTTTCAGGCCCTGTGGCTACTTTGTAAATAAATTTTTATTAGAGTTTGGCCATAGTCATTTATGTACAAATTATCTACATCTGCTCTCATGGCAGCGTTAAGTAGTTGCAAGAGCAGAAGTCTGTCCTACAATACCTAAAATGTTTACTATATAGTCCTTTACTAGTAAGGCTTCAAACCATCCCCCCAAAAAGTGAATAAAATTATGAAAGTTTGTCTTGGTTACTTTTTCTTTGACATATTTTTTCTTCATTCACAAGAAGCTATTTTTTCTTATTCTCATAAATATATTCTCATGATAAATTGACATAATGTCTTAATGGCTGGCTGGCTTTAGTCACACTGCTTACAAAAAAACCAACCACTCAAAAAACCAAAAAAAATAAAAATAAAAATGAAAAAATAAACAACCAGGAAGTGAGAGAGAGTGGGTTGGTGAGCAGTGGGAGGGGGGAGGGAACAGGGGTTTTTTTGTTTTGTTTTTTATTTATTTTATTTTATTTTTATTTTTTTGGAGGGTAAACTGGGAAAGGAGATATCATATGACATGTAAATAAAGAAAATATCCAATTAAAAAAGCAAAATGAGATACAATAAAACAACAACAACAAACAAACCAACCAAGAAACATTCCCTAAGTAGACAACTAAACACTTTGGAACCAAAATCTCCTTTTATATGATAGTAGTTCTGATAGACCTACTATCACAGTTAAATATTTCCAAATTGTGATCCTAATGGTATCTGCTGCTCCACTAATATGCATTCTTGATGTCAACAGCTCCCAACCCTCCTACAATTAGAGAAGAGCTCTGCACAGCTTCCTATGACACCATTACCGTCCATTGGACTTCGGATGATGAGTTCAGTGTGGTCTCCTATGAACTCCAGTACACCATATTCACTGGACAAGCCAATGTCGTTAGTGAGTATCTTTTGGCTAATTTACTGCTCAGTTTGATGACGGGTTTCAGATAAGCTGGATGAAGGAATATAAACACCAAAAGGAGATGAAAAGGAAGGATTAAAATTACAATATTTATTTTCCTGTTCAAGGAATGGATAATGCTCACTTGTATTGCAGTAATGAAAACAGCTGGTTAAATATCAACGAAATTAACAACCTCTGGAAAACCATGTGGATGTAGTTTGACAAAAGAAACTGGTAACAACATATACCCTGTAAATCCATTTATCAGTTTATAACATAAAGATCAAAATAAAGTATTCTTACTTTAAAATGTATTCTTAGAGGTTAAAAATATAAATATTAATTAGGGAGATGGTTATATCTTAGATGGAATAGAGAAAAGTGTCACTGGGAAGAAATATATGGGAGAACTAGGGATACCAGCTGTCAGTAAAAATGTTGATCTTCCAAGCATGTAGAAAAGCGTTGAAGTTTCTAGTATCCATGTAAAATAAACAAACATGGTGGCATTTACCTGTAACACCAATACTGGTGAAAGTTGAAAAGAATAGAATTCTAGGAGTTCAAAGTCCAGCCAATATAACCTAACCAAGGAGTTGTAGGTTCCATGGTGACACTGGCTTAAAAAATAAAGTGGAGTAGAACAAAGGAGGGCACTCAGTACATGCACCTATGTGTATTTATATCCATACTCACACACAAAACACATATCCTGCCCCCTGCATGCATATGTATATACAAAAGAATAGGACTAACTTCATAGGACTAACAGCAATTAGGTGGTAGCTAGTATGCTTTAGTCATTTTATCATACATTTAATTTTATTTACTATTCTAAATATTGTTTCAACTTTCAAAAAAAAAGAAATAAGGAGAAAAAGGAAGAAAGGAAGAAAAGTAATAGAAAGAATTTACTAAAATGAAATGTAAAAGAAAACGACAAATACATACTAGCATTCAGTGGTGGTTTAG
>JADRCC010132317.1:0-21298 GCA_019843855.1 Hylomyscus alleni
TTTTTTTTTTTTTTTTTTTTTGGTTTCTCGAGACAGGGTTTCTCTATTTAGCCCTGGCTGTCCTGGAACTCACTCTGTAGACCAGGCTGGCCTCCAACTCAGAAATCCACCTGCCTCTGCCTCCAAAGTGCTGGAATTAAAGGTGTGCATCACCACCGCCCGGCTTAGAACCATGTTTCTTATCCCCAAACGGTAAACCTAATTACTATTCTTCGTCTCTTATGTATGCAAACAATTATAGGCATGTCTTTTATAAAGATCAGAGACCTATATATAGTATTTAATGACTGACGTGTCTGGAGTATATGCCAAACACTATGTTAAGCATTTCACATCTTATTTAATTAATATGATTCAAAATTGAAAGATGAGGGTGTTATTACTCAATTCAATTGAAAAGAGACCTGGAATGATCAAGTTGAGTATGTTGATGATATTTCAATTAACTACCTATAACTCTAAGACTCTAAAGGTAGCCTTTAGCTCCAGAATCCATATTTTAAGTAGCTCTCCCTTGATCCCTGAGGCTTGAGCAAAAAAATACATGCACTGGCACCAAGTCTTGTCCATTTTTAATGTCAATGTTTGATAAAGTCAATCTTCATAAGATGGAGACAGCTCTCAAGCCTCTCTCTACCCAATACCAGAGATTACTAGGTTGATTATGGAAGCAAGCAAGGGAGGATTATAGACCTCAAAGGGGTTCTAGAGATTATAGAGATCAACAGAACTGAAGACACAGTGACGTTGGCCCTGATCACCCCCAAGTCACAGTTACAGCATACAATTTAGAAGAGACAATGAGATGGGCGGGGACACATCACGAAAAATTTCTAGAACAACCAGTTTTTTGCTAGCAGAAAAAAAGTGTGTGAGGTCATCTATAACTAGCTAGATCTAACACCGTCCTTATTTCTCCTCACAAAGACGAGAAGAGAACCTTGAACTTGGAGAAGAAAAATTGCGTGAACCTCTCCACCAAAGTCCTATAAAGCTACTGAGAAGAGAAGTCATCGTTTCCTTTGAGATTCAAGGATACCAAAGCAGGCAGTGCAGGGAGTCCCTGTTGCTAAAGGAACTGAGGGTTGGGGGACAGCAGCAAGAGAGGAAGTGTGCGTCTTAGTTTACAGTTTGAATGCTTTCTGTTCTCACCACTCCTTCCTTCTTCCTCTCATGCATTCATTCAGCCAGTATTTACTGACTGTCTCTATACGGTGTGTACCATGCCATGAGATGAGAATACTACTAAAAACAACATAGACAAGGTTCTACTCCCAGCAAAGATTCTAATTAATGTGAAGAGGTAAGCAGTTCAGTGGTCTGAACCACACCCAAGCATAATATGTCAAAGTAGCAGGGCAAGGAGTCATTGCAAGAGAATGTGGCCATGTCTGGAAAATGAGGTAATCCTGTAATCCTAGGTTAGGCAAGAGGAGAGTACATTTAAGCCCAGCCTGGGACACACTGGAAGTAAATGACTTTCCATCTAAGACCTGAGAGATGAAAAGGTTTAGCCAGGCGGAAAGGAGGTGGGTATAAAGACCAAGTAAGGAGAATCAAAGGCAACAGGGTACAGTAGAGACAGGAGAGCAGGAGGTAACACAGCACGGGGCATCAAAGTACCAGACAGACCACATGAGAGGCACAGGAGAGGACAGAGGCTGACTCCACAAGGGTCTTATTAGTAAGGGATTTAGACTTTAGGCTAAATCACAAAGACAATGAAGAAGTTCAGGAACGAGAAACACAGTCAGGAGCCAGTGAGGACAGCTTCTATCCTAAGCTATGGGAGTACCCGGACAAAGGGACTTGGTTGGTTGGTCATGAATGAGAGAGTCAGAGAAAAGCCAAGAGCAAGTATTAAGAGTCCCAAGCATGGGACAATTTTCCTGAGTCAGGAAACCAGACGAGTAGACAGACAGACAGACAGACAGAAGAGTAAATCAAAGTCATGGTGACAACCACAGAGAACCAAGCAGGTGATATTTCAAAATCCTTTGAGATGTAAAGACTGTCTTCCAGCCAAGGCTTAGAGTAGGAGGTGAACCATGAGAGCAGAACTTCTCATTTCTCCCTACCACACTGCTAGAGCAAGCCTATCCAAATTGGTGACCATCAGACTACCCTGCACTATTGATGGGTACCTTTAACATTCCGAATTTTCCAAGGGAGAGCCATGCCAAAATTGCAAAGAAAAAAAAATGCAGCATTAGATTAAGGATTTCTCAGTCTTTTCTAAAGAAACAATCTCATCAGAAGGGCTTAAATGAAGGATCCTAACCAGTTCCCTGAACTGTGTGGGAAAATTAATATTATATGCCAGGTGTATTTCAATCGCTTGCATTGCCTGCAGACTGTACTGTACACTTCAGGCTTCCGGCCTTTGTGAGCTGTCGTGTGTGCTGGTGTGGACTTTTAGAGACACAGCTGTGTTTAAGTCATTTCTGCTCCCTTACCCATCCTCCCATAAGTAACCCCAACAAAACTCATTCATTCACCAAAAAAAAAAAAAAAAAAAGTTTTCTAACATATAAATGTGTTTTCTGATAAAGTACACTGTAAAAATTATCAACAGCCTTTGTCTTTTTAAACTTACCAATAATGAATTTCATTCATTTAAAAAATGACTACAGCTGCAATTTCTATTATTTAGGTGGGATGTGGCACTGGATGAGAGAAATAACGATGTTTCAGTGTTAAAAACTTCACAAACGTCCAGTGCTGCAAAGGCTGATTTTTATCTAGAACTTCCCCTCAACTCCGGTCAGACATGTTCACCCACAGTTTGAAACTGTCAACAGTTCATTCATTAATAACTGGAAGGGGCATTTGTTCTGAGCTTTTGCTTTGTGACTTTGATTTTGGGTTTTTTGAAGTCTCTCTGGTACATTCCTTGAGTTGCATCCACATCCCCGGGGCTAGAATAAATGTGCATCACTGCATCCAATGTTTCTGAAATTTCTATTCCATTCCACCATTCACAGTTCTCAAGAGAGGCATCTGGTCCAGGCCCAGTGGTAAAAAGGCAGAATCAGGAAGATCAGAACAAGTTAAAATCAGACCTAGGGGATGCAAGTCTGTAATCTCAGCTAAGAAGAAAGCAGAGGCAGGAGGTTGCCCAGTTCCAGGCCAGTCTGGACTCAGAGGAAATAGTGATTTTTTTTTTTCCTTATACACCTAAGAGATGAGAGTGCTTAGTCAAAGGTAAATGTAAGGCTAAGTAAGAACGATCAGAGTTCTGGGATAGCCAGTACAACACAATAAGACATTGTCTCAAAACAAAACAAAAGCAAGCAACATTCTAGAATACATATAGTCCAGGAATATCTCCAGATAACCAAACATTTTTTGCACAGGAAACTGAAACAAATCTACATCTCTAGCTATATAAGCAATTATATTAAGGAGCCAAAGTAAGATGACACCCCTGTTACTATAGCCTACTTACCTGTGATTAAATTAGAATCTCTTCATCAACATAACTTTGCACACTGCCTGATAGCACAGACCTGACTGTGCTGTCTGTGACTGGCTAAGCCCACTTAGAAGAAATTTCAACCTGCTGTGATGTTGCCAAAGACAATCATATAAACGTCAGCCAGTAAGAAATACATATTTTCTTATAAATCACTGATACTCACTCAATAAAGACAACCTAAAACAACTCCAAGATCTCCGATACCCAACCACGTTACTACTTATTTATAACTCCATTCTTCAGAAAGATAAAGCTCAGTTTAAAATCAAATGTAGCCAACTAACTTTTTCTTTATATCCAAGGTGAGTCAAGGGCATCTAACTAAAATGGCACACAAAAGTAGATGCTCTCAGTATGGTTTCTAACGCTTGGAATCCATGATGTGATTTCAATGTTACCTTCTTGGGTGTCACCTCATGGAACAATTAATGGCTTAATTCTCACCTAGGAGGGTGGTCAGCATGCTGTCATTTAAAAAAAAAAAAAAAGTTGTTCAAAAATCCCAAGATTACAGATTATCTTTAGGATGGCAATTGTCTGCCTGAGCTTAGAAACCATGGTGGGAAAAATGAGGAGAGACTCAGAGACTCAACCGGGAAGGTGGATGTATCAACCACAGAGAGTACTTAACAATGAATAGTTTCCATAAGCACTGAGAACGGTGTGCATAGCACAAAGGGGAGATATGAAAAAAGAGTATAATAAGAATCAGTGATGAAAAGCACATGACTCTCCCAGTTTAGGCAGCTAAGTCCACTGCTGTGAGAGGTAGCTCAGTAGTGGACTGGTCCACTAGCATACACGAAGCCTTGTTCAAT
Organism: Hylomyscus alleni; assembly: GCA_019843855.1. Lineage (NCBI taxonomy): Eukaryota > Metazoa > Chordata > Mammalia > Rodentia > Muridae > Hylomyscus > Hylomyscus alleni. Next base: position 4,297 of record JADRCC010132317.1, read on the forward strand.
CCCCGGTAGTCTTAGGAGAGGAGAAGTCCATAACCCCACTTTTACATTTAGGTCTCACCCTGACTCCATCTTGGCAGAGGAACAGCTTTGCACAGTGTCACACCCAAACCCTCCAAATCAGAGGCTGTAGACCTGGGCTATGAGCAAGCAGGAAGAACCACTAATTCGCTTCTCAGCTGAACTTCAGATCAGGAGCTCCGCCTGGTGCCTCACCAGGGGAGGAGAGAGATGAGAGTAGTTTTTGGATGGAATGGAAGAGTTTTTAGAGAGAGAGTAAAGGAAAAATCTGAAAACTGTGTTCAGATGTCCATCTCAAGTATCTATACTTTGGAAAAGACTTAATTTCTAAGCAGTATTGCCTGGCACAGGCAACTCTATAGTAAGATGACATCAACCCAAACTAACAGCTGTTAGCAGGCTTAAAGTTCATATACATACTACAAGCCCATGAAAAGAACCAGTAAGAATTCCTGGTGACCCACAGCAGCAAGTGTGTGTGTGTGCATACGTGTGGCTGTGCATGTGCATGGAAACCTGAGACTGGTGTTGGCATCACCTTGATCCATCTGCCACCATATATTCACTGAGACAGGGCTCTCAGTCAAACCTAGAGCTCACATGATAGGACGTGTCTCCCTGGATCTGTTGCTTCTACCTTCTAAGTCTGGAATTATAGGTGAGCCCCCACGTACAATCCGACCATGCATTTACGAGGGTTCTGGGCATTGAAACTCTATTTCTCTTGTTTGAATGGCAGGTATCTTCACTACAGTGCCTTCTCCCCAGCCTGGCATTCAGTCTTTCTGCAGATGAGTGGCTTTTGCCTTCATGTTTCCAACAGCCATTGCTGCACTGTGGACTGTAATACAAAAGCAATTAGTCTCCAACTTTATTCCTCTGGATAAATAATCCATCGGTGAATCAAGATGTTTATCCAGCATCATTATGTCTCCAACCAATATATATAAATGCCTCATTGTAGTTCAGAATAAGACCTAATGTCTTGTATTTTTAAAATGAATTTTTAAAATAGCTGGCATTCCTCGAAGGCCAACTGTTTGGCTTAACATTGTAAATTTCAAGTTTGTGGGCGCTGGGTTTTGGCTTTGTTTTTATTGTAACTGTGTATTTATTATATGTAATTTCTTTATCTTTCTCAGAATTTTGCAAATTATAGTGACGCCAAGGTTGAATTTGAATACTTGGTGCCCAAAGCACTCTGAGCATGTGAGAAGCCTCCATCTCTAATGCCAGTTGGCCTCAGAAAGCATCAAACACCATTCAAAAGAGTTGGCGTTCTCTCTTATTACTAAACAGAGATTTTACCAAATTACAGAGAAATAAAGAATGCCAGTCAGAAAGATCATCCAAACTGTAAACTCCAGAAAAAAGGAAATTAGAGCCTGGCACAATGGCTCACACTTGTATTCCCGGCACTCAGGAGCCTGAGGCATGAAACTTGTTATAAAGCCAAAGCAAGCCAGCCATGCAATGAATCCTAAACTGACCCTGCCTACAGAATACCAAACCCTGATCTGAGAAGGGAATACTCATTTTTATTTGGTAGTGTGGCTACTAGTGAGTTGTTACACTGGAGGATTCCACCCCTAACTGGACACATGGGGGGGGATAGGGGGGTGGACAATAGAACATACAATTTGGAGGCACCTGCTGGGGAGAGCAACAGAGAGTGGATACATTATAGACATGTGTGAAATTCTCAAAGAATGTGCTGCTGCTGCTGCTGCTGCTGATGATGATGATGATGATGATGACGATGACGATGATGACGATGACGATGGTGATGATGATGATGATGACGACGACGATGATGATGATGATTATAAAATTTACTCACAACTGAGAGGGGTGATTTAAAAAGACTGTATTTGACTGGGTAATAGTGGCACATGCCTTTAGTCCCAGCACTTGGGAGGCAGAGGCAGGGGGATCTTTGTGCGTCAGAGGCCAGGCTGGTCTACAGAGAGATTCCCAGAACAGCCAGAGCTATCTCAAAAACAAAGCAAACGAAAGACTAGCTTTGGATACCTGCTAAGTTTCAGGCCAGGTTGGCGTTCCTATTGAGTTTCATCTCAAAGCAAGAACAAAATATCAAATCAGGTTTGGGAGAAATGTTAAAGAAGCCACACTGCCCTCCAGCAGGCACTTCTGTCAAGAGAAAAGGAAACCAGGCGGGTTCTAACTGAAAAGGGACCACTGCCTCCAGAAGTCCCAGCCCAAGTGACCCCTCCCCGAATTTATAAGAGATGCCAACCAAGCTCAGGTAAGCACGGCTCACACTCCCTGTGCTTTTTTTTTTATTTTATTTTATTTCATTTCATTTTTTCCTTTGGTTTTTCGAGACAGAGTTTCTCTGCGTAGCCCTGGCTGTCCTGGTACTCACTCTGTAGACCAGGCTGGCCTCAAACTCAGAAATCCACCTGCCCCTGCCTCCCAAGTGCTGGGATTGAAGGCGTGTGCCACCACCACCCGGCCTTATTTTATTATTTTTATTATCTAAACGGCATGTTATTTTATAGCATCTTAGCTGTATACAAACTATATTCTCCCTTATACTTTTTTTTTGGAGGGAGGAGTCTTAGAGACTTGTTCTCTAAAACAGGGTTTCATAGGGCACAGTCTAACATAGACTTTGCTATGTAGTGGAAGGCCTTGACCTCCTGATCCGCCTGCCTCCACCTCCTAAGTGCTGGCATTACATATGTGCACCGCTACACTCAGCTCTCTGTCCTGCTACCTCTACCCGCTGAGTGCTGGGATTATAATACTGCTCCCTCCTAACTGTGTGCATTCCACACTTTGCTTAGCCATTCTGCAGTCAATGCCATTCTGCAGTCAGTTTGACAGCCGAGTGGCTTCTACCCTTTGGTTATTATAAGTAATGTTGCTACAAATATGGGTGTGCAACTGCCTCTACCCAACCCTTCTCTGAATTCTTAAGAGCACGGACCCAGAAATGACATATGGAAATCACATGGTTACTCTGTATTCGATTTTTGAGGACCTTCTATACTGTTTTCGAGACAGGGTTTCTCTGTGTAGTGGCTTCCAACACTGCACAAGAGTCCTATGCCCTTCATATACTCATTGATATTTCCTATTTTTTGCTTTGATATGACAATCCATTTTGACCCCTGTGCTACACCACCTAATGATGGCTTTGACACATTTCCCTAGTGACTGGTGATGCTGGACCTCTTTTGAGTCTACCAGTCCTTCCTATACAGTTTTTCAGTCAAAACTTCCTATACAGTTTTTCAGTCCTTTGGTTTTCTTCAGAATACAAACCAAGGGATAGATTAACATTCCATCTAAACACAACTGTTGTCTTGGCGACATTCTGAGTGTCAACGGTTATTTTGGATATAAACCTGGGCTTACATCTTATGGCCTCCTAGACATATGATGATGTAGTTCTAGCTACCATATTCTTTAAGTGGTAACACTTGCTTATTTTCTGCCCACTGTAATTGAGTCACTGCAATCAACACAAGATAGCCTCAGACAACAGCAAGGCATCGTGGTATAACCAGACACAGTTTATCAAGAATCATTTCTACAAAGTCACACGAGTTGACTGGCATCTCTGGGGGACCAACCGTGAGATGATTCTACAACGAGGGTCACTAGCCACAAGCGCTAAATCCCTCAGAAACCAAATATTACATACTAGTATGACTTCAGCATACGTTGACCCAACATTTCCCATATTTACATGTCTGTGTGTAAGCCTTGACAAAGCAGGGGCTTTAGATGTGTCTCCCCTTTATGACCCCTTGATCTTAAAGAAGCTTTTTCACAGCTTGTTTTTTTAACATAGACAACTCAAGATCTAAATGAAAGTTAATTACAATTACAAAATGTAAACTCAGAGCAGCCATGGCTAGAGTGCATTTTTGGAAGGCACCTGGGGTTCCCGGAGAGCCATTCATAAGTCAGTGGGTAACTTTTCCTACGAATTCCCTTCTCATGACTTTGTTGTCTGCATGGTCAACGAGAGCAACAGTAAATGGAGGCGTGGAAGGGAGAATGACTAACACAGCAAACATAGTTACTGTGCATGATCTGGAATATAACTTAGTCATCAGACTTTGTGTTATGTTTTTAGTTACTTAATCTCCAACACAAACACATGGTAATTAGTACCTATCTTTTCCGTGGAGTACATGGATCAGGGATGGATGAACATCATTGGTAAATTGCTTGCCTACAAAGTGCAAAGCCTTGCTTTTGATCGCCAGTGCTGAAATAAAAATGAGGTAACTGTAACAGAGCCCATCTTAGCAGGTCCCCAGACCTTAGCACAACTGACTCCATGACGGAAGAACCATTTGGGCCATAAAACTCAGCACGTAGACAGCACCACCTGCCAAAATGAAAACAAAGGCCTAATCTATCAAAGTCCATAGTCCGGGGAAAGTCTCTAAGTGTACTAACCTTGTGTTTTGGCATTTGACTAACTGTTCTTGTTAACTGAAGTATGTCAACCCAGAACATTGTTTTTGTGCTTAAAAGCTCACTCTAAGAAAGGCTGGATGCTAATAATGACTTCTATTGTCTAAGCAGTCTTTCCCGGTGTACACAACAACAGTATCTAGCCAAGGTCATCCAACTATTAACAGTAAAATTATAGCCAGGGAGATAGACAGGAGATTCTCCAATTCTGAATATTTTATCAACTGTAGGTGTGAGGGTAGAGCTATGCTGAATCCAGTAAAATCAATTCCATATCACCTCTGTAAGCCATTTTCCAAAACACAGACCCTAAGAACAGATACAGATGGGGCAGCACATGTGCACAAATCCATAAAATGAGAAGCAGCTCTTTTAGGCTGTCTTCGTATCAAAAACTTCCTGGGGTTAGAACTGTGGCATTTCTGACAGTACCTGACCAATACAGAAGTAGAGGCTCACGGCCATCCATTGGACTGAGCACAGAGTCCCCAATGAAGGAGTTAGAGAAAGGACCCAAGGAGCTGAAGGGTTTGCAGCCCCTTAGGATGAACAACAATATGAACTAACTAGTACCCTCAGAGCTCCCAGGGACTCAACCACCAACCAAGGAGTATACATGGTGGGACTCATGGCTCCAGCAGCATGTGTATAGCAGAGGATGGCCTAGTCGGTCATCAATGGGAGGAGAGGCCCTAGGCCCTGTGAAGGTTCTATGCTCCAGTGTAGGGGAATGCCAGGGTTAGGAAGTGGGAGAGGGTGGAGTATTGAGCAGGGGGAGGGGGAGGGAACAGGGGTTTGTTTTAGTTTTTGTTTTTTTATTTTATTTCTTTTTTTGTTTGTTTGTTTGGAGGGGAACCTGGGAAAGGAGATATTGTAAATAAAGAAAACATCTAATTTAAAAAAAAAAAAAAAGGAACTGTGGCATTATCCATGCTCTCATAAAGAAATCCCGATGGTGATGAAACCTAGAGACACTCTGTACACCTGCACATTATAAGTGTGTGTCGAACCACCAGTCCAAGTTCCTGGAATGGGCAGTGGATCTATATGCTGTTATAAATACGTCAAAAAGATTTGCAAAAAGCCAAAGGAAACGACGTAGTATTTTGCGCACGATGCATGTCTCAACCTGTTCAGCAAAAAGCTTTACAGAGTGCTACAACATGGACAGCCTTACTTGAACACCTCATTTTTCCACATACTAGAGGCTTCAAGAACTAGAAGTGGTCTGGTCTCTCTGAGTAAAAGAGCTCTTGACCTTATCTGACTTTGAGGAGTGAAGTCGCTTAACAAGGCAGAGGAAAAAATGCCAGGCAGAAAGCTCTAGTGCATAGCTGGCATCGCTGGGTGCCATGCCCAGCACCGTGTATTTCTGCCTTTCATTCTGTTCTACCCTTGCTAGTTCACAGTGTCCACAGTTTAATAAAGAAACAAAATATAAAGGCTGGCCTTCTCCCTCCTTGGACATCACCTAGCTTGGAAGCCAAACGTACTTGAAAGTTTAGAACTCAAACCGTCTCTCAGGGCTCTGTGTCTGAGTTTACATTTTCACTGTTCACGGGGACACCCAGTATTTTTGAGACACTTTCATCTTCTAAGCTAGAAACTCTTAGTTCTGTTTAATCAAAAAGGGGCTTTGATGTTAAACTAAAGGATTATCATGAGGGCTGGGACGATGGCTCAATAGGTAAGAATGCTTGATGCTCCAGCAGGAGGACCTGAGTTCAAATCTCCATCATCCACATATAAAGCCAGGGTTGACTGACGGTTCATCCTATTACAGTATTTGGGGGGTAGAAGGGGCATAGACAGGAGAGTCAGTGGGGTTTCCTACCTACCAGCCTTGATCCAGATTCCAAGAGAGGCCCTCCAGAGTCACAAGAATCCTGAGGCTATAGAGGAAAATTCAGGTTGACAGTAAAGGTAAGAACCTAATCATTTTTAAAATAAACCCTGACAGTTCTTTAAATACTTCTTGCTAAAACACTGAGGATACAGCCATTAGTCCTTGCTTGGTATGTTTTAGTCCAGATGGAGAGGCTGGCAACACATCTTCTGTGAGACAAAGAGTCGGGAGGTGCTAATTCCAGAAGACAACAGTGGCTGGCTTTGGAAACAATCCCAGAAAAGCATAAGGCCTGAGTTAATTCCAGGCAGACTGAAAGTCATGGTTCTTTAGAGTCTTGGGACCCAGTTCCCAAGTTAACAGGTCCTCTTCTAACTGCATGAACTGTCTACAGATTCCTGTGGACCGTGGACTATCCTATATAGTGAATGTATATATAGATCTGCGAAACTAATCCATCCCCTGAACCCTTGAAGAAACTTGAAGTTGGTGGGTCCTCATTTTCTGTAACATCTAAATATTTTTAACTCCACAGGCAATAACTCAAGCCACTCTTCCACACAGTACACTGCATTCCATGCAGCATGATATTATCAGGATGAACCTTACCACCCTTGGGCCATTGGTTGAACGAAAAATGCAAAGAATGTGATGTAACACACTTGATGACAAGCCTCTATGACAGTCAGTGAATGGGTGCTCCATCCAACTCTGTGTGCCTGAAGACCAACGTTTCTCAAAAATAAGTTAAGAGATGGGCTGGAGATATGGCTCAGCCGGTTAAGAGCACTGACTGCTCTTCCAAAGGTTCTGAGTTCAAATCCCAGCAACCACATGGTGGCTCACAACCATCCATAGTGAGATCTGATTCTGGGGTGCCTGAAGACAGCTACAGTGTACTTACATATAATAAATAAATATTTAAAAAAAAAATAAGTTAAGAGAATCAAGGGGTTTTGGTTTTTTTTGTTGTTGTTGTTTTGTTTTTTTTTTTGAGTAAAATCAGGTTCCAGGCCGTGAACATGCAAGATTGCTTAGAAGAGTCATTTGTATGCACAGCTGTTACAACCAATAGCAAGAAACAGTCAATAGATATGGACAGGTGGCTGTAGGCACATTCCCACATCAAGAGTGACCTAGGAAGTGGCAGAGAGTAGTACACTACATACCCAAATGCAACCTGAGGACCTATCCACCATCCATATCCATGTTCTCATACTTGCCAAGAGACTAATGTAGTCTCTGTGTGGCGTGAAAGGGCCCGCTGATCACCAACACAAGCCTTTGAGTAGCTGTCACACACACACACACACACACACACACACACACACACACGACCGCAACAACTCTTATAAAAGAAAGCATTTAACTGGCAGGGAGCAAGGCAGCTTGTGGGCATGGTGCTGGAGTACAGGGGTATATCATGAGAAAGGGCTTCATTCTGTCTGCATAAGGTTTCATCATGGCTCGATAGCTAGCCCTTCCAGAAAAATCTTAAATGCCAGTATGTTTTTGCTCTCAGAGTAACATATGGCCCAGGCGTGTGGATTTAACAATATAACATTTAAGAAAAGTACCCAGCATTGTACTGGTCTTGTGTTGGGTCATCATGGGAAGTATCTTCATACTGTTTTAATTTCATTCGAGCAATCCCAGGATCAATTACTTGATAGTGCAAGCCGGCCTCACACCCAAGGTCCATTATTTGACTCCTTCCAGGGCTTTGTTCTGCCCTTACCACACGACTTATGTGTTTTAATCAGACCTGTTAAATACTCATATTTCATGACGTGTTTTCTGGGGGAATGCTGGAGATGTTGTTAGGCCCCTTTTGCTGGAAATGATTATTCTTTCCATCACTCTATAGAAAGTATTTCTCACTTCTCTCCCTTGCCAAACCCTCCAAATAGCTACTTTAAAATTCAGCAATCTAACCTAATTTTAGCAATGTATAGTTGCAGAATGCACCATAAAGTCATTGGCACACAAAAATTAATTTTAGCAGCTGGCAGTAAAGCTGGTATTTAATTATCAATCTTTCAAGGGTGTTAAAAATATATCAGTTTTCCATAGTTAACAGCAACAAAGAAGAATATTTTGAGTTCTTTCCCTGCCTGGTTGGGTTCCTTTTGCTCAAAGTCCTAAATTTTTTGCTTCTATATCCAAGAACCTAGAATAGGGCGTAAATCTTAAGTTGTCAAGTGTGTTATGGGAGCACTCGTGTTACAAACACTTGCTACAAGCATACCAATTACTACAGAGTCAGTCTGTTATGGTCTCTCAATTCTTATTAATAAAATACAAGTATTTCCATGAGTTATATTTCATTATATATATTAATAATATTTGCCGGGTAGTGGTGGCACACTCCTTTAATCCCAGCACTTGGGAGGCAGAGGGAGGCAGATTTCTGAGTTCAAGGCTAGCCTGGTCTACAGAGTGAGTTCCAGGACAGCCAGGCTATACAGAGAAATCCTGTCTCAAATAAACCAAAAAAATCAAAATAAAAAAAAGGAATATATTAGAGCTGGAAAGATGATTGCTCAGAGGTTAAGACCACTGACTGCTCTTCCAGAGGTCCTGAGTTTCAATCTCCAGGAACCACATGGTGGCTCACAACCATCTATAATAGGATCTGATACTCTCTTCCAGCGTGTCTGAAGACAGTGACAATGTACTCATATAAATTTTATATATATATATAATATTTAATACATATAATATATTTAATATAAAATATATAATATAATATTTATATATATATATATGTATGTATATATAGAGAGAGCCAGATTTCTGAAATTTTACTTCTATTCACACTCAAATGGCTGCACTTTTTCTCAGGATCCAGACTTCTAGAGATATAGAAGTACTGTTTGTTTTTCGGGAGAAAAACAAACTTAACCTGCATGCAGCCACGCCAACCTCCTTGCAGGCCCCAAGACATATCTTGCTAGAATCCAATTTATTACCCAGCTCAGCTGTCCCTCTTTATTTCTGAAAAGCACTCCTCAGCAGTCCGAATCTGTAACATTTAAAACCCTGACCACAGCTTTAATGTTCCATTATTTACAGATACCCACAGCGTAGGGCCATGCAAGCTGCATCACTGGTGGGTGCTCCTCCTCCACACATGAGAAGACTCAGATTATTTGTCGATAACATTTTCTGCAATATAAGAGACGGAATACAGGGTTCACATATACACACACAACATACACAACACAGACATATACTAATGACATGTGGGAATTGTGTATGCGATAATGAGTATGCATGCTACGGCAAGTATGTGACAGCCCGGGATCAACAACCTTGGGTGTTGGTCCTCACCTTCTACCTTGTTTGAAGTCAGGTTTCCTTGCTGCTTTGCTAAGCTAGCTGGCTCGTGAGCGTCTTTGTCTCCACCTCCCATCTAACCCCTTAAAAGAGCTGGGATTAGAGATGCTCATGGTACGTGTCCAATTCCTTATACGGGTTCTTCTGGATTTACATTTCCTTAATAAGCATCCCTCCTCTTTGTATTCTACTTTCCCTCTTGGTCACACAGCAGACACTCGCAAACATGCATTCTTTTCTGCCAAACTGAAGGCAGGATCAGCTCACCCCGTCAGGAGTCGGTCCAAAGCCTTTCTTTCCTGGCCCTTCCCTGAATCCCTGCAATGATTAATCATGAGTTTCATACTTGAGAGATTTTTCCCACCTCTGTATTCATCTACCTTAGCAATGCACGTGAGTGGTTTCTCCTGAATGACATGATGAGCCTCTGGTAATGAATGATCTTACACTTGTGGGCTCGTCCTAGCAACCACAGCTGTTGAGAACAGAGATGGACAAATGGGAAATTCCCTGACTTGTGATGAGCACAGTCACTCTCCACTTATCATTGGCCCTGGAGTGAGCAACTCTGAGGACGTCGATACCTGTTGTTTCATTTTCTTTTTCTATTCTCTGACTCGATTTTCTCGGGAGTTCAATGAAAAGCCAGACTTCTTTGTATTTTGTCCTATTTCAAATCATTCAAGAAAAGAGAAAGAAGACGCTGGAAATAGGAGTCAGAGGTTCAAAGAAATGATCAGGTCAATTTGAATTTGGGGGGGGAGTCGGAACCATGAATAATTTGACACCCTTTTCCTATTCCTTAACAAGGCTTACTTGATCTTTCTTCTTTTTTATATTTTTTTAATTGTGTGTGTAAGGAGAGGATGGTACTTGCTTTTCTGCAGAGGTTGGAGTTGTAAAATCTGACAGACATGGAGTCATGTCTGTCACATGGTGCTTGTGAGCTATTCAGTGTGGGTCCTGGGAACTGAACTCAACTCCTCTACAAGATCTGAGCTATCTCTCTAGCCCACATTTGATTGTTCTTTCTTATTTGGTTATTCTTTTTTTTTCTTTTCTTTTTTTTTTTTTTTTTTTTTTTTTTTTTTTTTTTTTTTTTTTTTTTTGGTTTTCCGAGACAGGGTTTCTCTGTTTATTTGGTTATTCTTAATGTGAATTTTTATAAATTTTGTTCAAGAGACCATGCTTAAAATAGGCTAAACTCCTCACTCTACACAGTGATGTTCATTTAAATGTTTATTAAGAGCTTTGCCGTCCAGGGCTGGGGAAGCAGCCCAGGAGAGCACTCTTGTAGCAGGGAGAACCCTGGGTTCCATGTTCACCACACAAAAAGCCAAAAAGAATTTATTTTATTCCTACTTCAGCCTACTTGACACTCCAAAAAAAAAAAAAAAAAAAAAGCATGCCCTGACAGAAATGCTTCTGCTGCAAACAACAGTTAGGAAGAAGTGACGGGTGTATCCTTCCCAACACTCAAGGCCAGCAGCAAAAAGCTCAAGCCATAGCCTCCTTAGAGACTTCCGAGCCAGCACCTGTTCGTCCACCTTATCTTCTACAAGGACTTTTCAAAGGGGAGGACATTAAATGTATCCTTCTGTTTTGTTTTTAGAGACAGAGTCTCTCTCCATATCCCAGGCTGACCCGGAACTCACCTTTATTCCAGGCTATCCCAATCTTCCCAGCCTCTCAGTCCTTCAAATGCTTGCATTAGAGGCATGAGCCACCACACTGGCTACACTCCTAAGGCACTGAAACCATGAGATCAAATGGGTTTCTAAAGCCAGGGTTTATACGCGCTCTACTTGGAGCTGAGGACGTGACTACATAGTAAAGAAACTGAGCCAGGACAAGTGACTCAGGCTCATCTTCCCAATAATTAAAGAGGCAGAGACGGTTGGATCAAATGTTCAAGGTGTGCATGGGCAACTTAGTAAGATGTGTCTCAAAATATAAAGTAAAAAGAAGGCTGCGGGACTAGAGAGATGGCTCAGCGGTTAAAGAGCACTGACTGCTCTTCTGAAGGTCCTGAGTTCAATTCCCAGCAACCACATGGTGGCTCACAACTATCTGTAATGAGATCTGATGCCCTCTTCTGGTGTGTCTGAAGACAGCTACAGTGTACTCACAAATAAAATAAATAAATAATTAAAAAGGAGGAAGAGGAGGAGGAGGCTAGGAACACACCTCAGGGGTAAGGCACTTGCCTGCCATGCACAGATCCCTAATCCCCAGCAGGGGAAGAAAGCCAGGGAAGAGGGGAAAGTAGAGGGACAGAAGGGTGGAGAGAAAAGAAGCAAGAGTCCTGTCTGCTGCATTTTGACTCTTTTAAACTGTGGTATTCTTACAACCTCTCCACACCACTCCATTTCTGCAACCTATAACAGTTCGTTTATCTTATTTATTCAGCTAAGTTTCTTTCTCTCTCTCTTTCTTTCCTTCTTTCTTTCTTTCTTTCTTCCTTTCTTTCTCTTTTTCAAAACAGGGTTTCTCTGAGTGACTCTGGCTGTCCTGGAATTCACTCTGTAGACCAGGGTAGCCTCAAACTCACAGAAATCAGCCTGCTTCTCCCTCCAGTACTGGGATTAAAGGCGTGCACCCACAGCCTCCGGCTCTCAACTATTTTTACGATTTATTTACTTAGTATGTATACAATGTTCTGCCGGCATGTATGTCTGCAGGCCAGAAGAGGGCACATGTTTTCATTATAGATGGTTGTGAGCCACCATGTGGTTGCTGGGAATTGAACTCAGGTCCTCTAGAAGAGCAATCTGCTCTTAACCTCTGAGCGATCTCTCCAGCCCTCAATGAAGTTTCTTATAAGCCATTGTAAAGTGTTTTCCTCTTTCTCTTCACAGTATCTGACACTTCTGGAATGTGTTCCCGGTGCCAGGCCGTGTACTAACAGAACTGGATAATCTCACTCTGCTCAGGTAACCTTGAGCAGAGTGAACAAGAAAGAAACCTGCGATCTGAGGTTACACATGGAGGCGGGACTACCTACCTCACAGCATCTCCCTCTCCACCGCATGGAGTCCACACCTTCCTTTACAAGTGAACAGGTAGGAGTGTCATGAAGGGCCAGGCAAGATGCCCCTAGTGTCATTTCCACAGGGAACATACAGCCACGTGTGAACATTCAGAAATGCTCTGCTGACAGCATGCTTTGTCATCAGATGAGATTCTGACACTCTCAAATAACATATTCATTTTATTCGCCTCTCATAGCTTCATTCGCAAAATAAAAGTCACTACCCAGATTGTAGAGGATAAGAGGAAGGGAGAATGGTTGGGGAGTCCAAACAGCAGACATAGAACCTGAAGCAAGGTAATTCAGTGACAATAACCTGAATCTGTGACCTGAATCTGTGTATGTGCATGTGTGCTTACATGTGTACATGTGTGCTTATGTGTATACATGCATGTTTGTATGTATGTTTGCACACTCATCTACATATGTATGTGTTTGCACACGCATGTGTGTATGTGCTTGTTTGTATGTGCATGTGTCTGTGTGTGCATACTTGTGTACATGCACACTTGTGTGATTGCGACCCTGTGTGCCATGGCACATGTGTGGAGATCAGAAGTCGCTGCCCCCTTTTCACTTTGAAGTAAGGTCTCTTTGCTATTTTCCTGTTGTGTGCCCAGCTAGTTGGCCTGCAAGCTTCTGGGATTCTGCTGTGCTCACCTCTCATCTCCCTCTGTGAGCATGGGGACTACAGGTGGCACTGGCTATGCACATGGGGACTACAGGTGGCACTAGCTATGCACATGGGGACTACAGGTGGCACTGGTTATGCACATGGGGAATACAGGTGGCACTGGCTATGCACATGGGGAATACAGGTGGCACTGGCTATGCACATGGGGAATACAGGTGGCACTGGCTATGCACATGGGGACTACAGATGGCACTGGCTATGCACATGGGGACTACAGATGGCACTGGCTATGCACTGGCTTTTTCTGTGTTCTGGGAATGGAAACCTTCACCCTTGCATGGCCAACTGAGCCGTCTTCCTGGCTCAGCAGCTCCTTTCTTCACTTTCTTCACAGAATGATTTATTTTTATTTTGTTCTTGCGGTGGGGTCTCCCTGTGTAACTCAGGCTGGCCTCCAACTGGCAGCCTCATCCTCCCCAGTGCTGGGATTATGGACATGTAGCACCACACTGTCTTAATCTTATAGGCATGTTCAGTCTTCTGAACACAAAGGCCAACCCCAGCAGGTCTGTCTACCATCTCTGTGTTTCAGGGTCATTCCTAAGAACAGATGAGAAATAGCAAGTCTCATTACCGAAGGTCTCCAGAGTCACTAAGAAGGAAAGAGGGATAAGAGGGTTTTTTTGTTTTTCACTCTCCCTCTCTGATCTCTCTCAAACGTCTCATTTGGAAGGCAAGAGTCCTGGCAAGTCTGGCCCAGAGACCAAATGTGTAAATAACAGATAGGAAGTGTGTGTCCACATATATGTATGTGTACATGTGTATACTGGCTAGTTTTGTGTCAACTTGACACAAGTTGGAGTTATCACAGAGAAAGGAGCTTCAGTTGGGGAAGTGCCTCCATGAGATCCAGCTGTGGGGCATTTTCTCAATTATTGATCAAAGGGGTAGGGCCCCTTGTGGGTGGTGGCATCCCTGAGCTGGTAGTCTTGGGTTCTATAAGAGAGCAGGCTGAGCAAGCCAGGGGAAGCAAGCCAGTAAGAAACATCTCTCCATGGCCTCTGCATCAGCTCCTGCTTCCTGGACCTGCTTGAGTTCCAGACCTGACTTCCTTTGGTGATCAACAGCAGTATGGAAATGTAAGCAGAATAAACCCTTTCCTCCCCAACTTGCTTCTTGGTCATGTTGTTTGTGCAGGAATAGAAACCCTGACTAAGACAATGTGCATATACACATATGTATATGTGTGAGTTTGCATATGTATTTTATGGAGCCTTTAGAAATCATTGTATTAAACAAAATAAGCCAACTCAGAAAGACAAGTACTGCTGTGTTCTCTCTCATACTTAAAATTATACATGTATTTAGCTGTGAATGCTTGCAGGTCATAAAATTAAAGGGGGAGGGAATCATAAGAGTGGAAGAACAGAGAGGGTAGAGGAATCCACACGGGGTGGGGAGGGGCTGGGGGAGCTGAAGAACAAAGGGAGCTGGCTGTAGAGTCCAGGAAAAGAATGACTGAGGACATGGTATGATGACACACATATTTGGAGCTGCCGTGGTGCTGCATACTACTCCACGTGCTAAAGTCAACAAGATGATTAAAAAAAAAAAAAAAAAAAAACTGAAAAATAAACTTTTTTTTTAAACCATATCAGACATCTGGAGCCAATTATCAGCAACAAGCACCTTCTGGAACCTTCTGGAACTTTCCAGTTTCAACCTAGTTCTATCTGTTTCCTTTTATTTTCTTCTGTTTTATGAGACTACATCTTACTACGTAGTTCTGGCTGGCCTAGAACTCACAGAGGTCTGTCTGCCTCAGCCCCCTGAGGGCTGGGATGAGAGGTATGCAATATCACACCTTGCAGCCTCTTTGTTTTACACATGTAGAGTATTCAAGCCAACAGATTATGCCAAACAAGGCAGGGCTGGAGAAACCCTGGCATCCCACACCCAGGGCTCACCAAAGAGACTCCTTCAGTCCTTCAGCAGAGAACTAGCAGTGTGAAACCAAATGCCGAGATGGAAAAAAGCTCCTGATACCATAATCCAGTCAGAACCAGCTCAAGAAAAGGTCAAGAAGTAGCTAAGCCAGGTGGAAGGATGGCCCCACCCTGGCAGGCCAAGAAGGAAGCAGCCACAAAAGCCAATGCTATTCCCCTTCAAATACCATAGCAGAGTTCACACACACCACCTGTCTCAGAAACATCAGAATGTCTCTTGTATATGATAGCAAGATCAACTAGAGAAAGCTCTCATTGCCTGACACACAGTAGTAGCCTCCTCTTCTCCATGAATGACCCAAGTCTTGGCATAACTTAGTGACCTCCATACCAAGAGCATCAGCTCCATGAGGCTAGGGAGTTTCTAGCTTATCGGAGTCAGTCTCTGAAGCCTCAATCTGGGATGGCTTCTGCCGACATAGGGTTACTTACTGCATAAGGGCCTATATTCAGAAGGACATAGCACTAGGTTTAATTCTCTACCATGGTTGTGTTCAAACTCTCAAAATGTTTCGAAGAAACCTTGTGGTCTGTGCTGAGTACCATAAATTAGGTAGCTAGCTTGGTCTGCCATAGAGCTGATATCCAATGTATTTATCCAATATACAAATGAGTAAATGAGCAAAAGTTGTCCTAGAAGGGGTCAAGGGGCTGAGGTGATGATGGCTTAGTGGATATAGTGTGTGTGATACAAGCATGAGGACCTGAGTTCAGATCCCCAGAATCTATGTAAATGCTAAGTACCATAGCAAGTGCCAGTAACCCCAAGGAGCTCACTGGCCAGCTACAGATTCACAGTGAGAGATGGTCTCAATAAAGAAGGTAGAGAACTATACAAGAAGATACTTGCTGTCAGCCTCTAACCTCCACGCCTGTACACAGAGGCCTGCAGGCAAGTACACACACAACATGTGCCCACATGCAGTATGAAATGAATACAGGTCAAGAAACTACAATCTATAACCAAAGTCTGCCTCCCCCCCTTTGGCCAGCCTATTATTGCACACATTTTATTGGCTGCCTTGATTCACCAAAGAAAAGTTGAGTGATTGAAACTTTAGGGTCTGCAGAACCTAAATATTACCAGCTTTGCAGAGAGAGCGTGTCATCCCAGAAAACCACCTTACGTTACTGCCTCTCAAACATTCCTATCGAAAAACAAAAGGAAAAGCTGATACCCTCGCGCGACCTGGTCTAGCTTTAAGGAACTAGCCACAAACAGTCTCTGACTTGGGACTTTATAAGTTAAGTGTGGATTTTATATGGATTTTATATCTTGAACCTAAATATGCATCTTTAGATTCCAAAGAAACCCAGCATAAAGGGTGAGCTGAGGTGCCTACTGAAATGTCAAAGCAGATGCCGGCTGCCGAGGTCTCCCAGGATCACAAGTGCCGGTTTCAAAGTCCTGGCTCCTTTCCTCACTTCTCACCACCCTACCTAAACCTCTCCAGCCTCTGAGCTTCGCTTCCCTGACCCCACCCCAAGCTTCTGATTCCTAAGACACCCAGCTATTTCAGCCATATGTTCTCTGGGTCCTTCTTTCTTCTCATCCTTTCTCACTGTCTGCCCCACCCCCTCTCTCATGGCCTGGTTCAGTCTACTGGCCATGTCTAATGTACTTCTCTCTCTCTCTCTCTCTCTCTCTCTCTCTCTCTCTCTCTCTCTCT
>JADRCC010132350.1:0-12265 GCA_019843855.1 Hylomyscus alleni
GGGGGGGGGGGGGAGAAAAAAAAAGAAAGCATTTGGAAAAATAAAATTGGTAGTGAAGCTAGATTAAGATGTTTTCGCTACTGGCTTTGATGTAGAAAATCTTAGGGAACAATTTGAAGTTGAGAAAGGCATACTCTTCTTGGTTAGGGATCCTTTGTGGGCAGGGAACAAGAACTGTGGCCACTCTGGCTGGCAGACTCCCACCGAGGCTGCGTAGGTGATGAGTGATGACTGGTCCTTATATCTATTTTTGCCCTCAGCTTCCTGATATTATTTAATGCTGATGATAGACATCCATTCTGAGGATTTAAAGTACGTATGACCTGTACTACATAATGTTTTTTATATACAAGTTTAGACTTGTGATTCATTTAAGATTCTTATAAGATTACTTTTAAAGACAAATAAAATAATTAAGCCTTTCTTTGTAACTGCAAATTACTGTCTGCCAGTAAGAGAAGTTGGCTGAGAAAACTACCTTGCTTCCTTACACTTTGTTAGTCTGTCACAAGTTGCTTAGTTGCGAGTGTACATGGGTTCTTGGGAATAATTTGTTTTCTTTACCTGTACTACGTAATGTTATTTCTTGTAAGGGTATTGAGGAACATACTGTTTTTTCAGTCATTTACTAGAAGAAAACTAGAACATGGTTACACTGGAATTTGTTTCTCCCATTTATCAACTATGTGAATGTATGTGTATGTGTAAGGTTTATGGGAGAATGTATTGGAACTCTATTCCATCCATCACATCTATATGTATATGTATGTAAAGCTTGTTTTACATGTTTGTGTGTGCATTGGAGCTTGCTCCATCCACCAACTGTGTGTGTAGGTATGTATATATGTATGAATGAATATACATGAAATGCTTAGAGCCCACTTGTTGGAACTTTGTTCTGTCTACTCACCAAGTATGTGTATGTATGTATGTATGTGTGTATGTATATGTATGTATATATATATATGTGAAAGGCTTGGAGCCTGCTTGTGAGAGCTTTGCTCCAGCCATCCAGTGTGAATATGTATATGCATGTCTGTATATCTTTCTGTCTGTCTGTGTGTGTATCTATGTATCTGTATGTGTGAAGTTGCTGGCGATTGTCTTTGCCTCAACCATTCTCTGTGTATATGTGTGCATGTGTGAATTTTTTTCCTTTTCTCTGATCACTGGCTGCCATCAGCCGCAGCCCTTGTTGCATGTTATTCGCACCGACACCCGGCTGCCGTCAGCACTGACTCTGATTGCAGTCGCCATAATCTGGTGTCAAAGCTGGCCTTTGGCAATGCTTTGTTTCTCTTTGTTTAGGAGTTACTGCTTTATCGGAAAATCATATGGAAATTTCTGGAAAGGCTTGTTTACTTTTAAAAATCACACAAAATTGCTTTATAAAAATTGAGTTGTATCTTTTATGAGAGATTTTATACAAAAAGGTTTACATTGTGAGGTTTTTATCACCTTCTAGTAAGAGCTGGATAAAATTGAACAAGGCAGCTGCGTAGAGTCAGACAGCGTGTTGCAGCAGCCATATTGACTGGTTTTTTGTTTTTAAAGATAGCTTTCTGCTCATTTCTGTCCCCTAAAGCATATACTGGAGGTAAAAATGTCCACCATCTTTGCCACAGAGTACTTGCTCTTTGCAGCTTTTGAGGAATACCTGTGTAGGTCTAGAAAGCAAGAAGTCTATATCTTTATAGTTCAGTGCTTTGAACTTACAGGAGCTCAGCAGAGACAAACTTAGAGGGTAGAAGCTTATTGTCTTACATCTTTCAACCTTTTGGGAGACTCTCTTGCCCAGCCTTCTTGCATCTGGTTCCTTAGACTTTCTCTGCAGGCACTGGGTTCTGCTCGTTTGGGAGTGATCCTATCTGTGTCTAGTCCATCCACAAACCTCTAGTTGTTCCTTCCATTCCCATTCATGTCTCTTTGTGGAGGCCACAGTCCCTTCCCTGATCTGTAGTGACCTGCAGGAAATGAGACCCCTCATAGACTGGAGGATGTCCCTGACACCCGAGACTGTCCTAGACACAAGTTCACCTTGATGGCCAGCAAGCCACTGAATACTTAGTAGTCTTGTTAAGGGATAGTGTCCGTCATTTACTTGAAGTTGCCTGGTTCTTGTGCCTGAGGCTGCAAACAGCTTAATCCTTCACTCAGCGTGTACTCCTCAGCCATGTTTGCTCTTAAGGGCAATGTTGACAGACACATTCTTAAGGCTTGGAGTATTTTTGTGTTTGCTATTTTAGATAGCCACACTTGAACACTAAGCAAAATCCAGTCCTGGAGCCTATTCCAAAGTGTGTACTTGTGGGTTTGCCAGAAGGTCCCCAAGGGCTCTGTGTCTCTGACTTCATATCCTAACAGGGATCTGGAATCAGTGTTTGCTACACAAGTGTCCCCTCCCCCCACTGTCTACCCTGATTAGTCAGCCTGATAACTGCATAGCCAAAGAGTGTGCTTATACAACATAGTTATATTAATTTTATTTCATTAAATTTAACTCAGCTCTTTTAAGGAAAACTGAGGATTTTTGGTCTAAAAGATGGGTCAGTCGATGAGCCCTTGGCACCAAGCTTGAGAAACCGCATTGGATCCCCAGAACCCACATGGTAAGAGAGACCGGACTCCCATAAGTTGTCTTCTGACTTCTACCTATGTGCTTTGTACATGTGCGTAGGCACACAAGCATGCGAACACACATACACACACACACACACACACACTTACTTCAGATAAAAGTATTAAAAAAGAAAAGCCACATTTTATGCACATTTTCCCATACTTTCTAGTCTTGATAATTATTTTTAGTGACTAAGCTATTAAGTTACTATGCTATTTGCTAACACATTTCATTATTTACCCTTTTTTCCAAATTCCTGATTCTTACCCATTAATTTTTAGATGAGAATAGATGAGAAGTTCTTTTTTTTTTCCCTACTTAATTATTTTTTCAGAACCAGTTGCCAGGCCTGAAATCCCTTGTTGTGGGAAATATTAAAATGACCCGCATGCTGGCAACTCTCTGCAAACTTGCAGGCTATGTTGGCAGTGGCCTGCCTGTTCTTATCTTGTGGAGACTTTCTGACTCAGAGCTCCAAAATCTCTCCACCCAGCTCACTAAGTCTCCACTGCCAGGTTGTTACCACACCAGCCCCATGCTTCAAACTCTCCCACAACCTTTTGTGCACATCAGACAAACTCAGGCTTTGCTCTGATGGAACCTTTCTCTCTGGAACCCAATCAAGCCACTGCAAACACCACACAAACTTAGTTCAGAAACAGTGGTAACTCAATCTCTAGGTGCAACAACTAGAATCCTAATCTTGTAAGCCATATTAAATCTAAGTAAGCCCGGAGACACTACATCTTGACCTGATGCTGTCTCTAATCCAAAAGGACCTCTGTCTCTCCTGCATTCTGTCTTCCCTACTCCAACCCAGAAGTCCCTCTTACTTGCCCAGTGATTGGCTCCTTTATTCATTAGGGATGGTTTACAAGAAGTCACCCGACCCACTCCTCTTCCACAGCCCCTCCTAGGAGAGCGTAATTAACACGTAATTAACATTAAAAATACAAACAGCTGCAGTCCCGTCCACAACGGTCCCTAAATCCAACACAGTTTGTCATTCTTGAAAAATGGGAAGCACTCATTTCTACTGGCTGACTCTTCTACCGCTGGGTGAGTTCTGAGGACTCGGGCCATCTGGCTCAGAGGCAGTTCCTCGACCCAGTGACCCATATCATTGATCCTGCCATTATTTTTTCCTCACCTTTTATGATTGAGCAAAAGTATGTGCGGCCAAATTCTTGTCAAAACATTCTTTCTTTTTTAAGTTTTGTTTTTGTTTTTTGTTTTTTGTTTTTTTGATTTTTTTGAGACAGAGTTTCTCTGAGTAGCCCTGGCTGTCCTGGAACTCACTCTGTAGACCAGGCTGGCTTCAAACTCAGAATTTTTTTTTTTTTTAATTTTTTTTATGAGTACATTGTAGCTGTCTTCAGACACACCAGAAGAGGGCATCAGATTCCATTACAGATGGATGTGAGCCACCATGTGGTTGCTGGGAATTGAACTCAGGACCTCTGGAAGAGCAGTCACTGTTCTTAACCACTGAGCCATCTCTCCAGCTCCCTTGCCAAAATTTTCTTATTTTGAACGCTGACACAATCGCAGAACCCTACAGTATGTGGTCAACTACTATTTGAGCTGTCCTTGCTTTGTTCTCCACAACCATGGAGTGTAGCTGTCCAGCAGCTACGCAAACCGGGTTCCTGAAAGAAAGATTGGGGTCTAGAAGTGGGGGACAGGACCGCGAGAGAAAATGACGAGGCCAAGTCAAAGTTTTCCATCAAGGTCCGAAGTTTACTTAGGAGAATGAGCCTTCATAAGAAATGAAACCATGCCCCTCAATGCCTGGATCTTGTCATTAGCATCTTGTTGCTAGTAGAAACTTGCCAGGCAGGAACACTCAGTAATGCAGCAGGCGGTAGCTCCTTGTAGAAACTTCAGAAGCAGCAGGACAGTAGAGTTCTCTTTATCTCAGAAAACTTCACCCTAGGTGAGCCAGCTCTGTCAGCAGAACCGGAAATGGGGGAAGGGTACCGTGGAGGACACAGACACTTAATGTGGGGTATTTACTATACTGCAACACCGTCGGCAATGGAAGGGATCACAAGGGATCCTGGCTCTGCACCGTTCCATTCTCTTCTAGATTAGGGTGGAGCCCTCCACAGGGTAGGGCTGTGGGCAAACCTGTAAGCTTTTTTATATAGGCTTAGAAAGATGCACTTCCATCCTAAGTATCTCTGGAAAAATGGACTTTTTTTTTGAAAATAGGCATTGGAAAAAACCCTAATGATTCTAAGGAGTTTCTTTTAAGAAGTCTCCTTTTTAGGTAGATAGGGTCTTGGAGTATCAGAGACGATTCAGCCACTAAATGAATAGAAAAGGTGTCGAGGAAAACAAGACCTGACTTTAGGTGTGGAAGTAGAGAGTTGTCAAGTAGTAAAGAAACATTCTGTTGGTTTTGCTCTTCACAGGTGAGGAGACAGTTTAAGTACTGGTCTTCCAGATAGTATTGGGCTTACGGGCCACAGAACCACCAGATCTCAGTACTTGTGCAGCTGGCTTATTACATAGTTGTAAGATTTTGAATAATTCATAGCTAGTAAAATATCACACAACTGTTAGTGTTGCTTTCAAGCAGGCTTTGCTTCTAATTTGCTGAGTGGTCAAGTTTTTTTGTTTTTGTTTTTTATTTAAGCATGGGATTTCTTAAGCTTTTAATAACTTGAACAATTAAAGTCTATTTTTTTATAGTCCCATTAAGTTAAGGAGAAACACTGATCATAATATGAAGCCAATTCCAAGGTAACTTGTAGCATTGGAAAACTTTGTTTAATATGTAGATTCTTGAGAATTACAGGGTATGTTGGTTTGATTGAGCCATGCACATGGAAGATCTTAGCAGCACGGGAAGTGAAAGGTGTGGTTTGTAGAAGAGAACTCTGGGCTAAGGTCATAAAGCTGGAGTCTAGTACCTGCTTGGAGCCTGATTCCCAACAAGGTTGGCCTCTTCTGTACTTGTATGATAAGTGGTTTTCAAGGTAAAAGTTTCAGTTTCCTGGCTTGCTGGTTGGGTCCACGCCAGGGTCAGATTTGTGCCAACCAAGCCAGGGTCAGATTTGTGCCAACCAAGCCAGGGTCAGATTTGTGCCAACCAAGTTGTATGCTGTTTGTTGTACAAAGAAAAATGATTCTGTCTTCCAAATACTGGAGTCTAGCTAAGTGGGATCTGAGTTTGACCTTGGGCTAGGTTAACTATCATTCTGAAGGTGCGTGGATTTTGGTTATGGGGTCCAGTGATGTGCAGAAGAGATGGCTTTAAGATTATTTCCTCACTACCGGGTGTCCTGACGTCTGAATGTTGCCCTTTCTGAGCATAAAGGGTGTAAAGTGTATTCCTCTAAGTCCATGACCTTAGTGGCAACAGAGTTTTAGTGAATTACCAACATCATCATCTTCCTTAGGCTTAGAAATGTTGTGGTGGTCAGCTGCCAGATTTAACCCTGTGGTAATCTTGTTGCAAAAAAAAAAAAAACCCAGTGAACTTAAAGCAGATCTGCATGGAACGTCCCTTGATCTTCAAGTGTAGCCTTTGTACCTTGGATTTAGGCAGGAGCAAGGATTGTTGAGTGGACTTTATACTCGTCTTGGAGTTGGCCTTTCATTTATCACACTGCCGTGGCTTTATCTGTGGTGCTGACATGTAGCCGTAGTATTTCTGATGCAAGCAGCATGGAGTCTAGTCAGCACAGGTAAGGCCCCTCTGGTGAGTCAGGTCTCAGGGTAAGCCCTGTCTGCTCCGCTTGAGTTTTAAGAGAAGGATTTGTGCTGAAATGGTAGCCACTGTATCAACTACCTAGAAGGACCAGTCTGTAGAGGAGAGTTCATGTAGAATGGTGAGGGAAAGGGCTTGGGGCGTAACCTGAGAGGACTATACAGAGACTTGAAGTATGGTGTCTTGGTAGTTTCAGGGCCTGAGCTGGGGAGTCACGGGAACTAAGTTTGTCACTTGGATCCTGGGTTTGAGATCACCAGTACTGGATGTTGAGCACAGTAGTAGCGGGCTAAATGTGGCTCCTTGGGAGATGTGGTTGGCATTGGGTATACTAGAAGTGAGCTGGGGGCTGGAAAAGAGACCAAAAGGCGAAATGAGAGGAGACTAAGGTGTGAGTGACAGGCCCTGAAAACTGTAGTGGCCAAGCCAAAGACAGCAGAGAAACAACAACATGATGCATAGCAATTTATTCTTTGTTTCTTGACAAAACAGTTATTAGCCAGGCATGGTGTGCACACCTGTGATCCCATACTCCAGAGGCTGAGGCAGGAGGATCCTACCAGAGCCAATCTGAGTATCATAGTAGTAACAATACAATGTCAAAATAAAACAAAACAAAACAACCAACAACCCCAGAAACAAAGAAAACCCAACAGTGACATAACTACAACTGTTGTACTTAAAGAAAGATATAACTATCATTTTTTTTTTTTTTGGTTTTTCAAGGTAGGGTTTCTCTGTGTACCCCTGGCTATCCTGGAACTCACTCTGTAGATCAGGCTGGCCTCAAACTCAGAAATCTGCCTGCTTCTGCCTTCCAAGTGCTGGGATTAAAGGCATGTGCCACTACCTCCTGGCAAAAAATTTCTATATACTTATTCATTTTTTTTTCTCATTCATTTTTTTCAGATCTCATTATGGGTGGTTGTGAGCCACCATATGGTTGCTGGGATTTGAACTCAGGACCTTTGGAAGAGCAGTCAGTGCTCTTGCCCGCTGAGCCATCTCGCCAGCCCCTTTAATTATTTTTAATATCAGCAAATATCACTGTTCTCATTTCTGATTACTTTATAGTTGATTTTTAGTTGTTTTTTTATTCAGAATTAAAATAAGACTCCCATGTTGTATATTTGATGTATTTCTTAAGCTTGCCCCTCTGTTTTGGTTCTTTTCCCTTTCAAATTATTGTAGAAAGAACTGGGTGTTTTGGTATAGACTTTCCCAGTCTTGCTTTTGCTGAAATACCTTTGTTGTGTTTAGCAGATTTTTCTGACCTTTTGTCCTTGCTGAAAACAGTAGCTGGACCTATAAACCTGGTCAGCTTCCGTTGGCCTTAGGATGTACATAAAATAAAATAAAATAGGGTTGTGTGCTGCATCATCACGCCATCTAGGCAGATCACTGTCCAGCTTGAATCCCTTCAGTCACACACAGTAGTCTTCTGCAGATCTTGAGAGCAGTAGGACATGTCTGCTGTGCAGGCACAGCTCTGGTGACTAACCCCAGAGCCTCATCATTTTTTTTTTGCTCTCACATCTCTACAGTCTGCCTCCCTTCCACAGAATCCATCAGCCATTTGTCTCTATGGAACAGGTTTACTTGTCTAGAACTTCAGAAAGAAATAACTAGGTAAATAGATGGAAATTGGGCTAAAGTTAACACTTGCTAACTGTTGTGTTGGTATTAGAGTTATATTTTTATTTATTCATCTCTGTGTTTCTGTGTATTGGGCGTTGGGGGGTGGGGTGGAGGTCAGAGGAGAACCCATGAAGTCGGTTTTCTCCTTTTACTGGGTACCAAGGGTTGAACTCAGGGCTTCATCCTTCGTGGCAAGCACCTTTATCCAGTGAGTCAGTTGCCAGCCTGTTAGGAATAGAAACATGACCGTCTGAGAATGACAGTGGATGGTGAGAAGCAAAGCAGACACCACTGGAATGCAGGACCCAGGGTGACTGGGGAAGAAGAGCCTGGCTTGGAGGTCCTGCGGGGCCCAGGCTGGCCCTGGTGCTCTGCCTGTGCAGTGCACGCACATGCTGCCCTTTGGCTCTACTCTCCTTTGTCACTCTGCTGCACACACACAGGATTTCCTCATAGCCCCGTGTGTGTTCTGATGAAAGAGAAACCAGAGACAGTGCAGGACAGTTTCCTCCAGAGTAGGAGGCTGGGAATTGTGGATAAGCCAAGCCTCTCACTGGGTGTGGCACTACACCCTGCTCCTTCTCTACCGCACTGCGTTTCCATAAGCTTAGTCTTTTTCTGTTTTTGCTTCTGTGGGGTAGGGTTTTGCTATGTGTCCTAGGCTGGCGTCTAAGTCATGGTGATCATTCTCATGGTCTAGCCTTCCACTACAGGGGTTGTTGGCATGTGCCCCTGTTCCTAGCTTTTCTTCTTCGTGTCCCTGATACTGTCCCCAACGTCTCCTGGTGAGACCCACAAGTAACCATGTTGCCACAGTTTGTTATACCTGGAAAAGTAGTTGAGAGTTCTCAGTTTCCTTTGTGTGTCATTATACAATAAACATTTCAACGTTACTAAAATTATTTGACATCTTGACTTAAACTTAAAATAGTCATACTGTATGTAATATATAATTATATATACTATATATAATATACTAACTTCTGTCTGTATATGCATATAATTCTCTTTGAATAATTTTGTAAGATCAATTAGAGGATATTGAATTTTTTAATTAAAAACAAAATCGCCTTGAGATGCAAACAAAGCCAGCCCAGTTGTAGCTGAGGAATCATAGAGAGTTCCAACCATCCTTATGACTTGGAGAACAAACCTTTCCAAAGGCATCATGACAAACTTTCTCTGCCGAGGGTGCCGTGCTCCGCACTGAATCTGTAGAGCCTTGAGTGCTGTGTGTGTGAGGTAAAAGTTGATGTGTGGGAGTCAGAGGCCACTGATGGAGACCTGTAAAGATGCCACACGTGTCTTCCAGTGCTGGGCACGAGCGTTAGTTCTCACCCGTTGTGTGTGCTGATTTATGGTATTAGAATGATCAGTTCTGTCTAGTCCACTACTGCATGCTATTCAGAAGAGTTTAAATAAAGATAAAATGACTAAGCACCTCTTTCTCTCTTTTTGTCTCCACAGAACCATCCGAGTATGGCTGAAAAGAGACAGCGGCCAGTACTGGCCCAGCATCTACCACACAATGGCCTGTAAGTCATGGACTTTTCCACTTAAGGACCTTGCTTCTGACTCCTTGGATGATTTCAATTTTAAAAGACCTGGCTAAAAATTGCCACTGGATTTCAGAGTGAGTGCCTTTGTTGCCCAAGACAGACTATGATAAACCACAGGAAAACTCCTTTTACAGAGGCAGTTGGTCTACCAGCCTAACTGAAACAAGACCAAAACTGAAAAGGAAAGGATTAAAAAGCAAAAAGGAGAGGGGCCATTTTCCTTTGTCCTAGTTGGTCCAGCTTAAACTCAGTAGTGCCTTTATGGAAATTATTTTTGCAGTTTCTTAGTGTGTGTAAGTGCTCATGCCTTGGCAGATAAGTGGTAGAGCTCTTGCTTAGCATGGCCTCGAAACTCAGAGTTGAATACCCAGCACAGCATAAAACGGTAGCCTGGGGCTACATAGCAAGGTTCAAGGCTAGCCTGGGCTCCATGAGACCCTGTCCTGACTTGAATTCCTCTTCTTCAAGCCAGTCCACTCACCATTACATTGCCGTATTTCTGTCCTGCTGTTTTTCTTCAGCTTTTCTCAGAGACAAAGCCATGAAGAAAATGCCTGGATGCCACCCAAGGCCAAGTGGAGGGTGAACCCTTCTGTCCCCAAAAGCCCCAGAGGAGACTATTAACTGAGAACTCTGTGCCCAGCTGCTCAGGAGATTCTCCATTTAGAAAGTGTTAGATCTTGGGTCTCAATTTTCCATGATGCCAAACAGGAGGCGGGGTGAGGGTGGGCTAGGGAAAGCTGGTCAGTCACCCTGGCGTATGTGGAGTACACAGGCCTTTTTGTAAACCACTGTGTGAATGGCCACAGCTGTGGGGCTGCTTGAGGCACTGTTCCTTAAAGAGGGATTTCCTTGAATTAAGGGCTTCCACTATCAGATGACCCCCCCTAGGAACAGAAGGGGGTTTGTTTTGAGCTTAATGGTTTGTTACTGAAGGTCATTGTGAAGTTCCTCCATAAGAGGGCTTGTGACAGTTGTCCTAGTCTCGGTGACACTGGTCACAGCTTTTCTAAGTGTTCCAAAACTGTAAAAATCTGTGTCGGTACGGATCGCCAAGTCAGTCAGCACAGCATCAACAGCGGGAGTCGTCTTTCCAGGACCTCTCCCCTCTCAGGGTTTTCTCGAGGAGCCGTCCTTCCAGGACCTCTCCCCACTCAGCGTTCTCTTGTGTATTCATTGTGTGTGCCGTGCTGGATCCTCTAATCATCTCTGCCAAAAGTCTGGTTTATCAGTGTTAGAACTTCCAAGAGTTTTGGACAGCTGGTCAACTTTGTTATGTTTATAATTATCACTCAGTGAAAAATGAAATCGTGCTTGAAGGTAAGTTTGCAGTGGAATACGGAGCACATCGGAAGACCCTGAAAGGCTGCTCACAGTGTACCAGAGAGTAGAACCTTTTCGTTGCCTGTGCCTGCATGTATTGTGATTGCATAACCTTGGCTTCTTACACCCAGTTCTCCCCTTGAAATATGAAGCACCCGGTGTCTTAAAGTGCTTCCGGAGCCTGTTTAAGCAACAGGACTTCAGGAGAAGATGTCCTCTGGGCCTCCTTAGCTACAACAGCCACCCTGTAGGCTTCTGCTGCACGGGCAGATTCTCACTTCCCAGTGGCCCAGCCACAAATCTGATAGTGTAAGGAAGCAATAGTCTGGGAACTCATCCCAGTGCCTGCAGCGCTTTGTCACCATGGCGGAACACCTCTCGGGCGCTGTTGGTGTTAGTCCTCCCACCCACCCTCCACTCTGTTTTCCTCCATAGTTCATATTTTGGTCATAACAGCCTCTTGGGAACTGAACACTGGGGCTCTGCTCTCTGGAGCCATAGACTCAGACCTTCTGCCCATCATTGATTTCTCTTTAAGTTATATCCCTCTCACCTACCCCACCCTCCAACTATTCTTCTTGCAGTTTTGGGAAGCTCTGCTTCTAGCCTTGTCTCCTCCACATATTTTCTGCAACTTTATTGTGAATTAAAAGTAATAAATTCCATCTGTTTATTTTGTGTGGAGATCTACAGGACAACATGTGGAAATCCGTACTCCTTCTACCATGTGACAGCAAATGCCTTTCACCACTGAGCCCTCTTGTTGGCCCCTGTCTGATTGATGGTTTTTTTTTCCCCCTTAGGGTACCAACACCCAAGCATGGCTGTTAGATCTTGAGCATGTGACCATGGTTCTCTCTGTCCCCATCCTTTACTGGGCTTCACTGGTTTTCCTGAGGTTGTTCCTAGTTAGAGAAGGAAGGGCTGGAAAGAATAATCCCTGGGCTCTGCAATGGCTGCTTAACACCTGCATGCCAAGTGTGCTTCTATACGTGGTCAGCTTGTTTCCAGCTGCTGCTGCTGCTGCATTTTGTTGTTGCTGTTATTATTTGAAACAAGGTGGCCTAGCTTGGCCTTGAACTCACAGCAAGCAGTCCTTCTGTTTTTCCTCCCTGCTGCTGGGGTCACAGTCACGTGCTTCCGTGCAGAGCTCAGTCACTCTTTAGTGCCTACACTGCAGTAACACTACACTGAGAAAATAGAGCAAACCATTTGTGGAAAGTTACTGCTATTTTCTTTTTTTTTTTTTTTTTTTCTTTTTTTTTTTTTTATTGTTTTAATGAACAAACAAAAACAACAAGAACAAACGCCTATTGTCTCCCCCCTCCCCGTGCCTGCCACCCCGCCTTCTCCCACTTATCCGCCCTGTCATTCCCCTACACTGGGGCACAGAACCTTCACAGGGCC
>JADRCC010132359.1:0-13462 GCA_019843855.1 Hylomyscus alleni
AAACGCTCATTCCAAAACCCTTTCATCTCTCTGGGACGTCACATAAAGAAAAGGAAAAAGCTATAATCTTAAACTTATAGTAAATACAGGAAATATAAAAAACATTCATTTCTATTTTATGTGTAAGTGTTTTCTTTTCTGTGTACCACATATATGCCTGATACCTGTGGAGGTCATATGAAGGTATGAGATCCTCTGGGGCTGGAGTTTCAGTTAGTGTTAAGCTACCATATGGATGCTGCAACCCAAACCTGGGTCCTTTGCAAGTGGTTAGGTGCTCTTGACCACTGAGACATCTCTCCAGCCCCAGGAATTCGAGAGGAGTCCCAGTGAGGTTCTAGTATTGATAGAGTAGCAGAAGCCAGAGGTCTTGTATCAGACCAAAGAGACATTGTAAAGAACATTTGCAAGCAGAGGTGTGGACAAAAGGGAATACCGTGGGACACACTGTGACACACTACAGCTTCCACAACACAGTTCTTTTTTTTCTCTGTTTGCCAAGATGTTGCAAGGATGGAGGGCAGGTATGGTGGGCGGGGGAAGATGAGTGGGATTGGGGTGCATGATGTGAAATTCACAAAGAACTGATAAAAAGTGAAAAAGAAAAAGACACTTCATTCTGTATCTGAAAGAAAACCTACCACAGAAGTGCCACGGTCAATAAGCAAACATTCTCGAACCAAAAAAACAAACAATAAAGGTTGATCCGCATCTCACATTATGTAACCAAAGGGTCGGCACCCCGACTCCATGCATAAAGGTGCTTGCCGCATACGTCTGACAGTTAAGTTCAATCCCTGGAATCCATGTCAAGGTGGAAGAAGAGCACTGTCTTAGTTAGGGTTTTATTACTGCGAAGAGACGCCATGGCCTTCTTATAAAAGAAACCATTTAATTAGGACTGACTTACAGTTACAGAGGTTCCGTTCATTGTCATCACGGCGGGAAGCATGGCAGCAAGAAGGCAAACATGGTGCTGGAGGAGAGTTCTACATCTCTACTCAGAAGGCAGCTGAAGGAGACTGTGTGCCACATAAAGCAGAGGAAACTTTAAAGCCCACAGCACCTCGCTTGTTCCAACAAGGCCACACCCACTCCAACAAGGCCACACCTCCTAGGTGTGCCATGGCCAAAGATTCAAACACATGAGTCTATGGGGACCACAGCTTTTCAAACCACAGCAAGAACCAACTCCAGGGCTGGTGAGATGGCTCAGAGGTTAAGAGCACTGTTTGCTCTTCCAGAGGTCCTGAGTTCAAGTCTCAGCAACCACATGGTGGCTCACAACCATCTGTAATGTGATTTAATGCCTTCTTGTGCCACGTGGGCATAAATGCAGGCAGAATACTGTATATATAATAAATATTTTTTAAAAAAAGAACCAACTCTAAAATTATACTGTGACCTCCACATGCACTTCCACTCACATAACATACACAATAATTAATAAATGAGAACTGCTGTCTCTGCCAGGCGACGGTTAAACACATTTAACCCCAGCACTCCGGAGGCAGAGGCAGGCAGGAGTTTGAGGACAGCCTGGACTACAAAGTGAGTTCTAGGACAACCAGGGCTACATAGGGAAACCCTGTCTTCAAAACAAAACAAAACAAAACCCTATTTCCTGTAACTTGAATTTTTTCATGGTCTACTTTTTTTTTTTAAATTTCTTTTTATTTATTTTGTGTGTATGAGTACACTGTAGCTGTACTGATGGTTGTGAGCCATCATGTGTGTGGCTGCTGGGAATTGAACTCAGGACTTCTGCCAGCCCCTGCTCGCTCCTGCCATCGCTCACTCCGGCGTAATTCACTGTAGCTGCCTTCAGATGCACCAGAAGAGGGCATCAGATCTCATTATGGGTGGTTGTGAGCCACCATGTGGTTGCTGGGATTAGAACTCAGGACCTTCAGAAGAGCAGTCAGTGCTCTTACCTGCTGAGCCATCTCACCAGGCCCCATGGTCTACTTTTAAGGATGGATCTTAAACACTTTAACTTCCCTTGTAGCCAACCACCCACCAGAGGTAGTGGAAAAGAAAGGCTGGGGGAGAAAAGCAGAGTGGACCTGTTTAGAAATGGCTCTTTGGAGCAACTCCCATCTGTGTTGTCTGGAAATCAGCAGTTCAGTTCACAGGTCAGCAGCGGCACCCCCATTCACTCATAAACACCGCACGGACACACTGGGAGTCCAGTTAGGTAGAGTCAGGATAACAAACCAACCGGAATCCGCAATGGTGGCACTACCTAGCAGAGGAAGCCAGGCCTCAGTCTCAGCTAGAGTCAGCAGAAGGGACCTGTTGTTCAGGAACACCAGGAGTTCTTGGCTGTGCCTCTCTCAGCACAATGAAGATCAGCAAAGACGCGAGACCAACAACCACTGCACAGCTAGCTCTATAAACAAGCCTAGCTCAGCCTCCATCACTGTCAAATTCTTTTGTACTCCCTTGAAACATCATGTGCCCTCCACATGTATCTGTCTCAGCTGACATCACTCTGCCAATCAGCCCAAGTCTGTGGAAGCATCAGGAAACTGCAGCGTTCTATCAGAAGTTTTTTGGTACATTTCTCTCTATGAAGTCCTGACAAATGCAGCTCAACAGTGCAATGCGAGGTGGACCAATACATGCGTGTCTTTAGCAAAGAATCCTTCGTCACATGTTCTTTCACGTGCTTGCTTCAGCAGAACATCCTTTCTCCTGTGTCCACATCGGCTAAACATCCCTTCACGTGTTTGCCCTAGCAAAAAACCATCCAACTGACTTTCCAGAGAACCTTTAAGTTTCAATTCCCCTTCTCAGCCTTACTTCCTTGATGTCCAAAGATAGTTGCTGGCAGTTTCTGGGAGTACAGTTTTCCCAGGATAAGTTCTGAACTGAGTAACAATCATAACAAAAGACAGGGTTATCCCTTGTGTAGCCCAGGCTGTCCTGGAACTCGCTCTGTAGTCCAGGCTGTCCTAGAACTGCGAGATCCACCAGCCTCTTCCTCTCGAGTTCTGGGATTAAATGCATGTGCCACCACTGCCGGGCTAAAAATCATGCCTTTTAACTAGTCTTATTTCTTATGTTTCTCTCTCTCTTGCTCATATGTTTGCAGAATGACTGAGTGAGTGTTTGGAGAAAGAAGCTGGAATCTTAACTGTCCTTGGGTGGATGGCTGATGCCAGCACTTGCCTTCATGTCCAGCTAGTATTCATTGACTGGATTTTTCTCTGTGTAGTTCTAGGATTTCCTTCAGTGCCTTTATTTGAAGACTATATAATTAAGGATCCCAAGTCTTACTACATACTCGTGGGAATTGTTTTTCACCATTACTTCAATAGCAGCAATGAACCTTTGCCTCTTGTGGTAAGAAAATCCTTCCTGTAGCCATCTTACTATGTGACAACCCCCTGAGTATGGTGGGGGTTTTTTTGTTTTTGTTTTTGTTTTTTTGAGACAGGGTTTCTCTCTGTAGCCCTGGCTGTCCTGGAACTCACTCTGTAGACCAGGCTGGCCTCGAACTCAGAAATCCTCCTGCCTCTGCCTCCCAAGTGCTGGGATTAAACGCATGCGCCACCACCGCCCGGCGAGTATGGTGGGTTAATTAAGCCAGTTTACCATTCTGCTTTTCTCTATGGCAGCTTTGCTATTTTGTATCCAGGGGGAATGAAAGAATAATCCAGGCTCACGTTTTACAACCCACTCCATTATTATTTCCATGTGGTTTAAAAGATATCTGTTCTGAGCCAGTGTCTGTTCTCAGTACAGCATGGAGTGTGTTCAGCTGTTCAGCTCCACTTGTGGCATCCCTAGGCCACAGAGAATCTTGGATCCTAGCTCTGCAGTTTAGTGGCTATATAACCTTGGGACAGTGGTTAACGTTTCTGAATGGAATCTCTGTTTTGTTACCTGTGTAGTCAAGCTTTAATTAATGCCTGGCTTATGAGCTAGATTTCAGGTTTATGCATGTAAAGTGCTTAGGGCAGAGCAATTGGATAGATGGGAAGCACGAATTTTACCGTTAAGTTAGTTAATTGTCATTCCTACCCATCTAACAGACTTTAGGTACGGTAGCTCGGCATGTATGTTTAAAGAAAAAGCAAGATGTTAAGCAAGGATATTTGATTTATGCTTTGCAGTAGAGACAACACTCGTGTGTAGCTTTGGTGCTGTGCAGGCTGTTTAGTGACCTGTAGAACTTGCACTGTGATTAATAAAAAAACAATGTTTTATAGGTATGAGTTAATGTTACATACATGTCAGGTACCATGTTGTATAACCCTACCAGCTCTTATCGTCTCCCTTTACTGTGAGAAAGTTGAAGCATAATAATTGAGATTAAGTAACTTTCCCAGGGTGACAGCACTTCAATAAGAAATTTGGCGCACGTCTTTAATTCCAGCACTTGGGAGGCAGAGACAGGTGGATTTCTGAGTTTGAGGCCAGCCTGGTCTACAGAGTGAGTTGTGGGACAGCCAGGGATACACAGAGAAACCTTATCTCAAAAAACCAAAAAAAAAAAAAGAAAAGAGAAAAAAAGAAAAAGAAAAAGAAATTTGGGGCTGAGGTCTAGGTGACCTGGTTCCAGGGTATTGTACATTGTCATTTTCCCATGTTGCTCACAGGGATAATTTCCAGAGAAACACAGGGAAGACCACTGTGTGGGTCTAGGAGGGACACCGCCTGTGTGGGCTCTTCTCTAGTTAGAGTTTTACAGCCTAAGAGTTTGCCTCTGTCCTGTGCCATTGCTGGGTTCCAGGATCTCACGGTCAAATGCTTTCTCCTTGTTTCTCATAGGTGAAGTACGACTTGCGCTTTAGTTATGTTCAGAGGAACTTTGTATCACCGCCGAGGCATTTACTTTTTCAAGAGGAGATAGAAGGCTGGTGCACAGCCTTTCTTTATCCTCCTAATCTAAGCCAAGCACCCCGGGAATTTTCATACGCCGATGGGGGAAACCCTGGTGAGGAAACTCTGAAGCCTGTAACATTATTGTGAGCATAGCCTCTTTGCCCTGTACCACATATTTGTGATACTGTTTTGCTAACTGAATGCTTGCTAAGATTAGCCTTTCCGTAGAGGTCCAAGGAGCTGCCTTTGGAGAACGTGGCATCCAATAAAACGAGTATATTTCAGTGTAAGTAAAACAGCAGGTATGTATTTTGATTGTTTATAATGACATTGAGTTGCTTGAAAGAGTGAAAACACATTACAAGATCAAGGAACATGAGGCTTTGTATTTCTATTGTTTTGCTTTTTAAAGTGTTCTCTACATACTACAACTTAAGTGGCTTTTTTAAAATTTGTTAAAACTCATATAAAATAATGACTCCTTTAACTTTTTCTTTTCATTTTAGCAAAGATGCTGCTGGGCCGGGTTGAGCCTCGGTGGTACTTGCTTAGGATGCTCAAACCCCGTGTTCAGTCTCTAGTGCTGAACGGGCACTGCTGACTGACTGTTAGGGAAGCTGTGTGGGGATTCATTGCGGTATATAACGGTAGCTTCCAAGATTACTGCCAGGAAAGGCATCCCAGACACCAGAGAACAGAGAATTGACACATTCTGCTTTCTGCTACACTAGCCTCTGCCTGATGGGTGTGGTTGGGGACCAGAATGCAGAGAATTTTGCAGACATCAAATTTACCTTGAGCACAGTCACCAGGTCCCCACAGCTCTCAAGTAGCCTGTTGAGAACCTGTGGGCATTATTGATGTTTCTTGGGCAGTACATATGTAGTGCCAGAGTGGAACCATAAGTATAAGAATGGCCAATTATTTAGGAAGGACATAGCCACTATCATGAAGGAAACATGACTTACAATTTATGAATATGCAATGTTTATGTTACCTCCCTTTTTCCACCTGGAAGTAGTGCTCTTGTTTTTCTGCCTCCTCCACAAATCTCCTGCAGTATTGGGGACCTAACCCAGGACTTTCCACATAATAGGCCAGCACTCTACTACTGAGCTGTGCCTCTAACCTTACTTTATTGTTCAATTTGCTTTTACAATACTGGGGACAGAGCTCAATGTCTCACAGATACTAGCCAAGTGCACTTCTCTCTCTCCCCCGCCCCTCTCTCCAGGGTCTCATGGAGCCCAAGCTGACCACAAACTCATGAAGTCAAGGATCACCTTGAATGCTCCTGCTTACACTTTCCAAGTTGCTAGGATGCAAACCTGTGTCATGGCTCACTCGTGTCAGCACGCCTAGTCTTTTATATTGTTTCGAACATAGAGACGTTTGTATTTGTTCAACAAATGTCCCATTTTGTTGGGGTCCAGGAGTAGCCTCACAAACCACATGAACACTGGTCTTGGTCAGACAGGGACAGTCTATTGAGCAGATGCTCAGGGCCATAGTCCAGACTTGGGAGCTGAACTGGGATGTCCAGCTAGCATCCTCTAGAGCTTTAAACGTAAAATCTACAAACATCTGTACCAAGTGATTCCACCAGTCAGGATTTAGGGATAGAGGATTTCCTTAGGAACATGTCTTTGTTGTACATTCATCCTGCTCCCGTTAGCTAGAGTATTCAACTGTGGCAGATGATTTGTCTTTTCTAACATTCATATCTTAATTTACCAACCAGGATGTCAATTACCCACTGTCTTAGTTAGGGTTTTACTGCTGTGAACAGACACCATGACCAAGGCGACTCTTATAAGAACAACATTTAATTGGGGATGGCTTACAGGTTCAGAGGTTCAGTCCATTATCATCAAGGCGGGAACATGGCAGCATCCAGGCAGGCGTGGTGCAGGAGGAGCTGAGAGTTCTACATCTTCATCTAAAGGCTGCTAGCAGAATACTGGTTTCCAGGCAGCTAGGATGAGGGTCTTAAAGCCCACACCCACAGTGACACTACTACTCCATCAAGGCCACACCTTCTAATAGCATCACTCCCTGGACTGATCATATACAAACCATCACACTCACGTACATGTCTCCTTCTGCCAAGTAGGATGTCAGTTCCCAGGGAGGTCTTGGGAACTTAAACTTTACTAGACCCCTGGAAATCTTATTCCAAATAGTTTCTTACATTGGTGCAGGTGTCTCTCTTAGGTTGGGGTCCAACCCAGGTGCAGCTTATAAAAGCAAATACCATATAAGTTCATATGCAGGTGCAGGAAGTGCTGCTGGGTGGTTGGTTTGGGTCCAAGCTTATTGTGGAGGACTATACAAAGCAGTTCTACTGACTTCTGTGGTGACTGGTTTCCAAAAGCACAGAACATAACAGAATATGCAATCAACTTGAGCATTAAACAGCAGGAAAAAATACATATGAGAAGGTTTCCTTATAATATTAGTAACAGCACAAATTGCAGGTAGACAGGTAACCTAGGCTTTAACCTTCTACCTAGGCCTTAACACACTTATCTGTGTCTAACATGCCTCATTCACTACCCACTAAATGCACTCCTTGTAATTTCTACTTTCTCTTTAATTTGATGATGGAGGAACATCAGTTATGCACACTGCTGCAGGGCTCCCTCTCTGCCTGCCTGCCTGCCTGCCTGCCTGCCTGTGTCATTTTAAAGATTCTGCTCCTGCTTTGAAGGGTATCTCCAGGTTCTGCCTCCAGAATTCCTGACCTTGGGGCTAGAGAGATAGTCCACCTTGTGTAATACTGCTGCACAAGCTGAGAACCTGAGTTCAATCTCCAGGACTCCTGTGAACATCTGGGTGTGAGATCACGTTTACGATCTCAGCAACGGATTATAATCTCAGCCCCGGATGATTCCTGGGGCTCCCTGGTCAGCCTAGCCTAATCATCGATCCCCAGGTCCCAGCAAGAGACTCTGTCTCAAAAACAAGGTTGATGGCTCTTTAGGGACAACACTCAAGGTTGGCCTCTATCTTCCACACACACGGGGCTAGTGGCAGCAGTAGGAGTTGGGGGTTCTGAGCGCATGACCCCTGCACGACCCTGCCTGACTCCTGCATTGGCTAAGGCTTCATTTGATTTTACTTGCACTTTCTGAATCTTTAGGTCTCTCTTTGGTTCTAATTCCATCCACTTTGCCCCCCACCCCACAGCTGGTGGGAGAATACCGGTGGCTTCTTCCTTGAGAGCTCATGGTCATAGCTGGCTATGCCAGTCCCCATTCTTTTGTTTCTCCTCTAGAATCACACCCCGAGAAAGGGCACTTCCCCTCCCTATTTTGCTAAGGATACACAGACACCCTTAAAATCAGGAGGTGAGGCATTCCGAGGAGCTCCTGCGTCCTACGGGAGAACACAGAGCTCTGGGGCTGGCTTGTGATTCAGCTCTCTCTGCAGGAAGCTCTGCTGACTTTCCAGCGTGAATAAAGGAGAGTTTTTCTTAGTGATGGCTTTCTGTCATCGTGTTGCCTGCCGTGGAAAGGAACATAATTACCTAACCATGTAGACATCCCTACTTGGCCACCCAGTTTCCTGGACCTACCCACTCCATTACAGCCCCCAGCTCCGTCTCTGACAACTCCAGACTTGTGAAGTAACAGCACATCACTGAAAGGCTTTCCTTCACACAGAGTAAGCTATTCCTGAGTGAGGGCCCAGGATCCAGTTCTCACACGAAGGATGCTCCAGTTCATGATAAGGAGAGTGCTTGTAGCCTGCCAGGGGAACACAGGAACACAATCCTTTCTTTATGCAGCAGTCAGCACAATCAGGGAGTCTGTGTCTTTCAAGGGCTTTGAGTTTAACCATCCTGTACGTACTGGATAATTAATACCATAGAATGGGTGCTCTGTCCACAGAGCCAAAGCGTGAAGGGGGAAGGTGTCTCTCTACCTTGGAAGATTCTTGTATAGAACATGCCTTATCTTTTCTGCCAGAATTCATTTTCTGATCATTGCTTCATTCCCACAGCCCTCAGGAGTGGCCCCTCTCTCTTCTCCTTGTTGCATGATGAGGTCTCTGGGAACACCTTCTGGCTGCTGTCTGTCTTAATGACTACCCACGAGCCACCTGAATTTTCAATCATTTCAGTCTTCAATCTTTACTCTCTTACACTTGATATTCCATTTTCTTGTAGGATACAACAAAGAAGGCTTCCTGGCCATACAGCATGCCGTAGACAAAGCCATTATGCAGCACCATGCTCCCAAAGCAGCACTCGACATGTTCAAGAATCTCCACGTCTTGGTGCAGAGATTCCCATTTGGGCCCCACATCCAGGACCCGTTCTTAGTGATCCTTCAGAATGAGTTCCCTCTGCTCCTCATGCTCAGCTTCATCTGCGTTGAGCTCATAATCATCAATTCCATTTTGTTGGAGAAGGAGAGGAAACAGAAGGTAACTCTGTCCTCAAGCACAGCGCTCTGGGGAGGCTGCTCAGGAAATGTCGCGAACAGGATGGAGGCGGGGCAGGTGGGAGGAGTCTGCCTCTCAGGCGCACACGAGAAGCGCTTTCACATCCGTAGCCTGTTTGCAGAGTAGGGAGTACCATCTCCTGATTTATCACATATGCGTACTTTTAGGTTGT
Source organism: Hylomyscus alleni (assembly GCA_019843855.1). Lineage (NCBI taxonomy): Eukaryota > Metazoa > Chordata > Mammalia > Rodentia > Muridae > Hylomyscus > Hylomyscus alleni. Next base: position 9,455 of record JADRCC010132359.1, read on the forward strand.
CCAGCCTAGTAGGTCCTACTAGGTTAGCACACTGCTGCTAACAGGGCAGGTGTTGAGAAAACGTTCGCATAGAGGGAAGTTTTATCCACAGTTAACTCACTCCCATTTTGTGGGAAGGTGATAAGGTGATTAAGAAGCATCTCTGGGAAAACACAGCCCAAGACGGGCTTTGTTACCTCTGAGCTGGTCCCGAGACTGTTTGCACTGCTCACTTTCTGTGCTCTTCTGGTCACACGAGTTCTCCATTAGTTCTTTTTCTTGCCAAGGTTTTCATTTCTCAGACGTGGTGTCATGATGCGGCCAGCAGTGAATGACCTGGAACCCACGGTGTTGTCCAGGCTGACCACGGACTCATGATCCTCTTGTTTCTGCCTCCTAAGTGCTAGAATTACACCTGGCTAAAATCCCCTCACTTTATACTTTCTTCTCTTTTTAAAATAATTTTTTAACCAGTTCATGTATTTTATGAACATGGATGTTTTCATCTGCATGTACATCTGCACACCAGAAGGGGGCATCGGACCCCATGGAACTACAGTGATAGATGGTTGTGAGCCCTGTGGTGCTGGGAGTTGAACTCAGGACCTCTGGAAGAGCAGCCAGTGCTCCTAACTGATGAGCCGTCTCTCTCTAGCCCCAATTTTCTTCTTTTTATTGATTCTTATGACTGAGTATTAAAATAACCTGGCAGTTTCCTCTTAGGCTTTTCTTGGCCTCATTGGCAATGTCTGTGGCTAGAGAGCTGTTCTCCTGGCTTGCATTGTCTTACTGTAAGAAGCAGACTGAGTTGCATCTTGACACTGCCTAGAGGGTGCATCGATTCTGCTCTGATGCCGTGAAATGTCAGAAGCCCTTCTGTTGGGATGGATAACAGTAGGACAATGGCCGGCTGGTAGATGCTCTATCCTCACGGAACCCCCCAGGAGCTTCTGGTGTATGGCCAATGCTCATACGGCTTCCACTGTGGGAGGAAATCCTATCTTCCCTTTTTGTTATTTCAACAACAAACTTGTGTAGAAAGCTGGTGGGCATAAAGTGTCTACACTTTGGTCATCTTTTTCTTCTCTTCTGCTCGAATCTCCTTTTCATACAAATGTTAACACTGTAGAAGTCAGGCATAATGGCACATGCCTAAAACCCCATTGGTAAATATACTCTAAGTTCATTCATTTACTGAATCTGTAAGTATGCGGCCCTGAGAATAAAGTTCAAACTGATCTTTGTTTTGTTTTGCTTTGTTTTTGAGACAAGGTCTCAATATAGAACCCCTGATTGGTCTAGCACGGGCTATCTAGACCAGACCGGCCTTGTGCTCCTGACAAATTTTCATATCTCTCTCTCTCAAATGCTTGGATCATAGGCATGGACTACTATACTCTACTTTAAAGTCTAAACTCATGTGTCCTACTTTTAAGTTCTCTCAGCAGTTGTTTTTAAACTTAAAGGACGTCCTTACAGTGCCAACTCTGCCATAGTTAAACCAAGGATCAACCCCTGTTTTATTCTCTCACCGTTTAGCTACATCAGTCTCTGTCAGCTTTAGTAGCTGATGGAGTGGCGGCACACACCGCCTGTCACCCTAAGCGACTGGAGAGCAGTAACAGACACCCAGACTAGAGCACCTAAGGCATACAGCTAGATTAGTAACCAGTCTCCTGACTCTAACCCGAGGCTCTCTTGCTTTTCTAGGAATACATGTGTATGATGGGGTTGGAGAGCTGGCTGCACTGGGTTGCGTGGCTCATCACATTCTTCGTTTCTGCCTTAATTACTGTTTCTGTTATGACCGTTCTTTTTTGCACAAAGGTATGCTTTGTTCTTTAGAATCTGGCGAGCTACAAGTGGATGGGAAAGAATCAGATGTGGGGTGGGTGATACAGTTATTGGTGAATGTGTAGAGGTATTTGCTGAAACTCTGGGGAATTAAGAATTCTTCACCCTCTTCTATCTTCTCTTCCCCTGCCCCATTTTTTTCTTTTCCCTTTTGAGACAGAGGCTCAGTATGGAGCCCTGGTTGGCCTGGAATTCACTCTACAGACCAGGCTGATCTTGAATTTATGTTAACCCTCAACTTTACCTCCCGAGTGCTGGGGTTACCGTCTTGTGCTGCCAGACCTAATCTAGAATTTAGGAACTTGAGGCTCACAAAATACATCTCTACAGGCTTGAAAACATACATTTCAGACTGTACAATAGCTGAAAATACGTATACTAACATTATTTGACTTTCGTGTCCCTATGGTTTTCTTTTATGGTGTCAATGGCATTTGATACTCACATTCGCCTGGGGACGTTTACTAACCCACTACTTGGACATATAAAAGCTTACCTCCTAAACTGTGAATGCTGTGTCAGTGTGCTAAAAGGAAGGCAAGCAAGCCCAGACTAAAGAGGAAAATATTTCAGACAGAAGAAATAACCAGAGATCATTAAAACAGAAGACACAAAGTGACAGCAGGAACACTGAAGCTGTCTGTCCTAGTGATAGCACGACAAATGAATCAAACGTATGCTGGCAGTGTAGCTCAGTGGCAGAGCACAGGCCAAGGATGTGGAAGGCCGTTAGTGTAATACCCAAGATAACTCCCCCCACCCCCAGAGAAAAAATACTCACATTAGGTCAAAAACTAAATCCAAACTTATTTTTCCCTGAAAAATATTCAGAACATAATTTATAAATGATAACAGATGGTAGATCAGATGTTCGCCTTAAAAATCTATGTATAGTGCTAAATTAAAGCAATCTTTTCTGCAGTGCTTTACGGGGACCTCATGCTTTCTTCACATGTATGGTTGTTTTGTAGATAAACAGAGTGGCCGTGTTCAGGAACAGTAACCCTGCCCTGATATTTATTTTTCTAATGTGTTTTGCCATTGCCACAATTTTCTTTGCATTCATGATGAGCACATTCTTCCAAAGAGGTGAGTATTGACGTCATTTTCTCTAAGTACTGATGTTATTTTCTTTCTTTTTCTTTTTCTTTTTCTTTTTCTTCCTTCCTTCCTTCCTTCCTTCCTTCCTTCCTTCCTTCCTTCCTTCCTTCCTTCCTTCCTTCCTTCCTTTCTTTCTTTCTTTCTTTCTTTCTTTCTTTCTTTTTTTCGAGACAGGGTTTCTCTGTGTAGCCCTGGCTGTCCTGGAACTCACTCTGTAGACCAGGCTGGCCGCAAACTCAGAAATCTGCCTGCCTCTGCCTCCAAGTGCTGGGATTAAAGGCGTGTGCCACCACCGCCCGGCTCCTGAGGTCATTCTCTGTTGATGGATGTTAGTGACTTTTCTCTGAAAGTTCTGTCTGTCATTTCCCTGACTTATAGCACAAGGTATTTATTACTCCTCCACTGCCAAGTTTTCTGTTATATAGTTAGCCGTAGGAGAATTCGGTTCCCTTTCAAAGCCTTGTTAGAACAAACACATGATATATATATATATATATATATATATATATATATCATATATACATATAATATATAATAATATACATAAGGAATAATAATATAATATACGTAAGGAATGTGAGTTATCCCAAAAAAGGTAAAAGTAAGAGAGAATGAGCTCAGCAGCCCCCCAAAAGGAAGTGTCTATAAGAACTAGGAAGAAATGTGTTACAAACGAGGCCAGACAGCTTAGCATTCATATTGGCATATGTTTTATATCAAATAGCTTGTTCTAATGTGTGACTCCTGGAAGGCACTGACCCTGCCAAGATGGAGAAGGACTCTGTGAAAGTTATGTGGGTCTAAATGTTACCACCTGAATCCAACTTTTTTTTTTTAAAGATTTATTTATTGTTATATGTAAGTACACTGTAGCTGTCTTCAGACACACCAGAAGAGGGTGTCAGATCTCATTATGGGTGGTTGCCGGGATTTGAACTCAGGACCTTTGGAAGAGCAGTCGGTGTTCTTAGCTGCTGAGCCATCTCACCAGCCCTGATTCCAACTTTTAATTCCACCAGCCCTCCATGGCTTTATAGCAAGCACAGGAGGGTGCTAGTCAAGTCAGGGAACTGA
>JADRCC010132370.1:0-12556 GCA_019843855.1 Hylomyscus alleni
TTTTTTTGTCTTATGTATTAACTTATATGCTTGGGCGCTTAGCTACTGAGCATTGCATGTAATAATGTCTGATACCTACCAGTGTGCATACAAATAGGCTTAACCTTCTTCTCTTTAGGATGTTTTGGAAGAATGCATGTCTCTTCCCAAACTCTCTTCTTACTCTGGATGGGTGGTAGATCACATCCTACCGAACAGCTCACGCCACACACAAGAGAATGCTCCTTCCTCTGATAATTCACCATCCTCTGGCTCTGCTCCAGGCCTGTACCAATCCTCACTACTTAAGTCTCCTGTCAGAAGTAGTCCACAATCCCCGTCACCCTCAACACCGAATGGAACCCAGGTAAGGTTTAACTTGCTTAAGACAAAAAGACTTGTTGGCTGCAAAGTTGAGATGTTTAGTCATATGACAGTGACCTGGGGGAAACGATTGTTTCCCGTTGCAGATAATTGTGTTTATCGTAACACCCACTGTTTGTATGTGTGTATGCACATCTGTGTGGAGGCCAGAAATCAACTTTGGGTCTTGAGTCTCAGAGGCCTTCATCTTGGGTTGTGAGGTAGTGTCCCTCATTGGCCTGGAACTCATTAATTAGGATTAACTGGCCAGTAATCCCAGAACTCATTCTGTCTCCTCTCCTCCAGTGCTAGAATTATAAGTATATGCTACCATTGCTCTTTTTATAAGGATTGTGAGTGTCAAACCTTAGGCCTTCCTGCTTGTACTTTACCCATGAAGCTATCTCCCCAACACAAGAAGAAACACCAGTTTATTAAAGAAAACCAGAGAAACACCAGGCGTGGCAGTTCACACCTTTAATTGCATCGCTTGAAAGGCATAGACAGGAGGGTTCCTGTGAATTCAAGGCCAGACTGCTCTACAGAGCAAATTCTAGGCCAACCTGGGCTATGTTTTGTCTCAAAACAAAACAAGAAGTTTTGTGCTTCTTGGCCTTTTGGGGAAGATCAAATGTAAGTGAGTTAGGGTCAGGAATGGGGAGAGGGAGAGGAGGAACCACGTAACAAAGTTGATGTCATAATACACACAGTGTTTCCTGTTTTCTGTTATCATTGGCTGCATGAACCTGGGAGAGCAGGGCCAAAAACGAGGAAGACTAAAGTCTCAGACAATAACTAACTTTACTTACAGCATCAGACAATTTATACTCTGAGGGAAAAGTCACCTGGGTACTGTATTCAATCACAAGGACAAGCCACCGGTGGCAAAACATGTTTTTCCATAGACGAATGTAAGTGAATATTAACAAGGTGTAATGTATAGCCTGAGTTAAACCCACCCGTGTCTGCTTCACGTAGGAGGGGACAGAGCATATTCTGAGAACATGTCTCTGTATTGAAGAAACTGAGGTCACAAGACTCTTGTTTTGCTTTCTTGGAGTTTTCTCACAAGCACTTAGAATTCTCATACAACTCCATTCTTAGACTGTATTCTGACACTAAATTATTTTCAGTAGTCATGGCTTATAAATTTAATATTGGTTCCTAAATTGGGTGTGTTAGAGTTTGGACCTCAAGTGTCCCTCAAAGGATTCTGTGTTAAACTTTGCCCCTCATGGGAAAGTAGACCATTATCTTCAGAGAGAGATACATCGATGGGTGTCTTAGTCAGGATTTCTGTTCCTGCACAATCATCATGACAAAGAAACAAGTTGGGGAGGAAAGGGTTTATTCAGCTTACATTTCCACATTGCTGTTCGCCACTAAAAGAAATCAGGATTGGAACTCAAGCAGGTCAGCAGGCAGGAGCTGACACAGAGGCCATGGAGGGATGTTCTTTACTGGCTTGTCTCCCCTGGCTTGCTCAGCTTGCTACCAGCCCAGGGATGGCATTACCTACAAGAGTCCCTACTCCCTTGATCACTAATTGAGAAAATGCCTTACAGCTGGATCTCATGGAGACATTTCCTCATCTGAGGCTCCTTTCTCTATGATAACTCCAGCTTGTGTGAAGTTGACACAAAACCAGCCAGTACAGTATTCTGACACTAAATTATTTTCATTATTTGTGGTTTATAAATTTAATATTGGTTCCTAAGTTGAGTGTGTTAGAGTTTGGACCTCAACTGTCTCTCAAAGGATTCTGTGTTACTTTGGGGAAGTAGATCATTATCTTCAGAGAGATACATAGATAGGTCATATAGTTCATCAGGGGTGGAAACAGTAAATAGTGTCAAACTGCAGAACTAGAACTTTGTCTGCTAAATCTAATCCCTGGCCCTTTCCTCCTCCTCCTCTTTACGGCCACTTAATGGTGGCTGCTTTTCTCCACCACATGCCTCTGTTGTCATGTTCTGTCTTCCCAGAACCAGGGAAGTGTACAGAAACCATGACACCATGTATAGAAACTTCTGAATTATGAGCCAAAAGAAATCTTTTGGATAATTTCTTAGAACACCTAGAAATCTATGCTGACAGAAACCCAGCAAGGACGTGATCTTTGTCTCTAAAAGACAACATAAGTTTACCATGTTCAAAGCTTATTTATTTATTCATCTTCTATTTAGAGCACACATGAGTCCCCGTTCACAGAACCTATTGCACCTCAGTGCTCCCGGGCGATCAAAGTGGAAGGTTGCATCCGAATGTACGAATTGGCACACAGAATGAGAGGAACAGTAAGTGAGATCATGAGTCAGAGAGGTTTGACTCTGAAGAGCCACTTTTCGGGAGATTCTCTGGGGAGGATGCTAATCAGGATTTGCCACCCACTGACAGCTTACTTGGGGAGGTAGTGTGACAGTGAACTCTAACTGAAGACTGGTTCAATATTCTGGCAGGTAGAAGTTTAAGGTCAACCTTAGCTATAGAACAAATTTGAGACCAGCAGGGGATACGTGAAATCCTGTCTCAAAAAAAAAAAAAAAAAAAAAAAAAAAAAAAAGTAGACCAAAAGACATGCAAGGAAAAGTGCTCTTACATAGAGCTTAATAAACAAGCAGGTGATTCCATGCTCTGGAGTCCTCTGTGTTCTAAGGACTGAAGGTGGAGGTCTAGGAGCAGATGAGTCAAGTGCTATGGCACAGCGAAATCATGTGCTGACCCTTTCTAGGAGGGCCTGAGGCAGTGGCAGGAGGAGCAAGAGAGGAAGGTACGAGCCCTATCTGAGATGGCATCCGAGCAGCTAAAGAGGTTTGACGAGCTGAAGGAGCTGAAGCTACATAAGGAGTTCCAGGACTTACAGGAAGTGATGGAGAAGAGGTGAGTCTTCCTGAGTGCCTGTTGCAAGTGTCTGTGTGGTCAGCTTGATGCTTTCCCAGAGAAATCCCAAGGTGAAAGGGTTGACAGTCCTTAAATATCAAAGTAAAATAGGCAAAGAAGCTTCCAGCCTAGAGAAGTGTTCAGCCTTGGAGGAGGCCTAACGTGACAGCACGGGAGGCAGGGAATGTCTCAGAAAACACCCCTGATCCTGCCTTCTTTATCAGTACCAGAGAAGCCCTGGGTCATCAGGAGAAGCTGAAAGCTGAGCATCGCCACAGAGCCAAGGTCAGTGCCCGGAACACTCTTCGTGATTGTATTGGTGACTGTCTCCAACCTCCTGAGGGTTTACCAATCCTTCAGCATGGCCTTCTGGAGACCCCAGTCCATGATCGTGCTCCTGGATAGTGGCTCTCGTAGTTACTCCTTCATCACTGGGACCATGCACCCGAGAGGACAGAGGGAAGGGAATTGTTTCAGCTCCTGGTTTTACATGGCTCAGAAAGCCTCTGCTCTCTGAGTTTCCCTTGTTTCCTTCTCGGAGCTCAGCCTGTAGGTAGCATTCAAGCAGGCTCTCCCCCTTTGTTGATCTTCCCTAAAACTGTCCTCAGAAAGCTGTAGAGGCATCATTTGCTACTCTCCTAGCTTCTTTTCCAGCCAGTGAAGCTGAGAGTTACAATTAACTTATATATTGACCCTAGGGGAGTTTATTTCCTCAGCCTACCTGTGAAAAGATGTAGCTCACTTAAGATTTGAGCAGTGCTGAAAGGGAAAGCCCCCCAGCCCACCCCAGTGACTCACTGCCCTTTTCAGTAGATTCTCAACCTAAAGCTTCGAGAGGCAGAACAGCAGCGTGTGAAGCAGGCAGAGCAGGAGCAGCTTCGGAAGGAGGAAGGCCAGGTCCGTCTGCGCAGCCTGTATACCCTGCAAGAGGAGGTCCTGCAGCTCCACCAGCAGCTGGCTGCCTCCAGTCAGCACAAAGACCTGCTCAACGTGGACCTGGCTGCCTTCCAGACCCGGGCCAACCAGCTGTGTGGCCTCATCTCTGGCATCATTCGCACCACCTTGGAGGTAAGGGATTACAGAATGACTGTTTCAGATTAGAAACAAAGCTGCTTATACTCTAATGTGTTTTGGGCAGTGCTGGCACTGGATGCAGAGGCAGGAGGATTTCTTAGTTTGAGGCCAGTCTGGTCGACAGAGCGAGTTCCTGGACAGCCAGGGCTACACAGAGAAACCCTGTTTCTAAAAACAACAAACAAGACGAAAATAACTAATGGCTGCCTGTTGGAGAAAATAGCAATCGTCAGCTGATAGCTGGGTGAGAGCTGAAGCCCTGCACATTGGTAAAGCACTTGCCTAGCTCACACAGCCTTCTGGTAGGGTGGCAAATCAGAGATTACTTACATTCAAATAGAGAGTAAACCTATTTTATCTTCATTTTATTCTATATTGTATATTTAGCTGTAAATCCCAAGAGAGAAGAACCATTAAGTAGACTGGAAGAGGGAGGCGAGTATCTGACAGTAAGCACAAGATGAACTGACATGTAAAGGAAATGCATGTGATAAATGCATTTATCTGAGCACATGAAAAATGTAAAGATGTTACAAATTAGGAAATATTGGCCACATACGCTAAAATATGATGTCCTTGATTCACAAAGTACTTCTATAGTTTGTGCAGAAGCACAGACTGCTGTCGCTTTCTCTTTCCTCCTTTGAGAACACGAGTGAAGCACTGGCAGGTAGCTCTGAAAGCTGACACAAGACTTGCCAGATGTCCAGCACCAAGAGGCCTGTGCCTGTGCCTGGTGAACCCAAGCTCCTACCCTCACAAGGTGGCAAGAAAGAGCTAACTTGCAGGAGTTGTTTGACTTTTTTTTTTTTTTTAAGATTTATTTTCTAATTTTTTTGTATATGAGTATACCATTGCAGTCTTCAGATGCACCAGAAGAGGGCATCAGACCCCATTACAGATGGTTGTGAGCCACCATTTGGTTGCTAGGAATTGAACTCAGGACCTCTGGAAGAGCAATCAGTGTTCTTAACCGCTGAGCTATCTCTCCTTGTTTGACTTTTTATAGCTGTGCCTATGAACACACTAATCACCAACTGCCAACCATACCCTTTTACCAAAACCAGAAGCTGAAATACAACTTCCAAATACTTATGAAATGACTTACCACTAATAGAAGTTTTAAAAATTAGAACTCTCGGGGCTGGTGAGATGGCTCAGTGGGTAAGAGCACTGATTGCTCTTCCAAAGGTCATGAGTTCAAATCTCAGCAACCACATGGTGGCTCACAACCACCCATAACGAGATCTGACGCTCTCTTCTGGTGTGTCTGAAGACAGCTACAGTGTACTTACATACAATAATAAATAAATAAAAATTAGAACTCTCTTTCTTTATTCCTGAGGCAGTGTTGCCCAGGCTGGCTCAAACTCTTACCACCACCACCCTACCCCTCCCCACCCCCATCAGGCCTGTTAGTGCTGGATTGCAGACCTGCACCAACACACCCAGCTGAACCAGCATGTTGTCACAACCCCTGCCAGTTTGTTGTCCTTTTAGATTTTATTCTATACATACATATGTGGGACACTTGTACGGTAGACCGAGAGTTCCTTGTGTTATGAGTTGGGAACCACTCAGTTCCTGGGCAAAAGCAGCGCATGCTGCTCACTGCGGAGCCATTGCTCTAGCCCATTCTTGGGGGTTTTGTTTTGTTTTGTTTTGTTTTGTTTTTGTTTGTTTTGCTATAGGGTCTCACTGTGTAGTACAACATGGGTTGGGACTTAAGGCTTTGCTCCAAGGATTGAGAGCTAGGATTGCTGGTATATGACGCAATATACTTGGTTTTGTCACAGGCTTTTTTTTTTTTTTTTGGTTTTTCGAGACAGGGTTTTCTGGGTAGCCCTGGCTGACCTGGAACTCACTCTGTTGACCAGGCTGGGCTTGAACTCAGAAATCTGCCTGCCTCTGCCTCCCAAGTGCTGGGATTAATGGCATGCGCCACCACTGCCCGGCATCAAAGATTTTTTTAAAAAGACTGCTCTGAGCAGTGTTGCCGAACACTTCAGAACATTCTGGGGACTACTGTGGGCGTGGTTTCTGTGATAAACCTGATGTTATGGTGCATGTGTACATGTTCAGAAATCAGAGGAGAATTTTGTAGGGTCAGTGTATGGGGGTTCTCTATGGGGGTTCCAGGTATCAAATTCAGGGTGTCCTAAGGGTTGTGAAGCAAGTAAGTTTATCCATTGAGCTACCTCAGTGGCTTTTTCTTTCTTTTATTTTGAAACGGAGGCTCACTGTGTAGCCCTGGTTGGTCTCAGAATTGCAGCAGTCTTCCTGCCTCTGCCTCTCAGGTGCTAGGATTGCAGGCATGAACCACCACTTCCAGCTCTTTGAATCCTTAAGAGAACAGGAAATTAGTAGATACCAACATTTGACCATGTATACTCACTGGTCCAACTGGTCCAGTGTAGAAATATACTGTATGGGGGCTGGTGAGATGGCTCAGTGGGTAAGAGCACTGACTGCTCTTCGGAAGGTCCTGAGTTCAAATCCCAGCAACTGCATGGTGGCTCATAACCACCCATAATGAGATCTGATACCCTCTTCTGGTGTGTCTTAAGACAGCTACAGTGTACTTAATGTATAATAATAAATAAATATTTGGGCCAGAACAAGCAGGAACTGAGCAAGCGGAATTGACTGAAGTGGGGCCAACTGGAGGGAACCCAATTCAATTACCAACAACCACATGAAGGCTTACAACTATCTGTACAGCTACAGTGTACTCACATATATAAAATAAATAAATCTTTTTAAAAAAAGAAAGAAATATACTGTGCGTAATATGACTCAGCCCTACAAAGGAAGTCAATGTTAAGTATTGTCTCTCCCTCTGACAGAGTGGCTATCCCACAGCAGAGAACCAAGCTGAGGCAGAGCGAGCCCTGCAGGAAATGCGGGACCTCCTTTCAAATTTGGAGCAGGAGATCACCAGAGCCTCTGAAGTGAAGAAGAAGGATGAAGAAGAGGCCCGGGTTAAGCTGCAGGTGTCACAGGTGCAGCAGGGGCCAGGGGCTCCCTCGCAGACCTCTGCACCCAGCCCAAGCCCAGCAGGAACACAGACTGAAGGTAGGTTGTGATAGATGCAGTCCTTTAACTGTGTTAAGTGTTAGGATATTTAAAAAAAAAAAAAAAACAAGGGCTGGAGAGATGGCTCAGCGGTTAAGAGCACTGACTGCTCTTCCAAAGGTCCTGAGTTCAAATCCCAGCAACCACATGGTGGCTTATAACCACCCGTAATGAGATCTGACGCCCTCTTCTGGTGTGTCTGAAGACAGCTACAGTGTACTTACATATAATAATAAATAAATCTTAAAAAAAAAAAAAGCAAAACCAAATGTGAATATGTCACACTACAGGACTGCCCAGTTCATCAGAACTCTTTTTGTTTGTTTTTGGTTTTGTTTTTTTGAGACAGGGTTTCCCTGTGTAGCCCTGGCTGTCCTGGAACTCACTCTGTAGACCAGGCTGGTCTCTGAACTCAGAAATCCTCCTGTCTCTGCCTCCCAAGTAAGTGCTGGGATTAAAGGTGTGCGCCACCACTGCCCGACTAAGAATCATTTTAAAGATTTACTTATTTTTGTTTTATGTGCGTGAATGTTTTGCCTGCACGTGTATATGTGCACAACATTTGTACACATGTACTCACATAAACCAGAAGAGAGCACTGAAGTTACAGGGAGTTGGGGGCCACCATGTAGATGCTGGTGTCCAGATAGCTAGACCCTTCAAAAAGAGTAGCAACTGCTCTTTTAAAAAAGTTTTAGAGGACTTTATTTACTGTGTGAATCTGTTGAACTGCAGTCTCTCCAGCCCCACTTCTATAATTTTAGTTATATGTATAGATATACTTGTTTAATATGTTTGATGATCTGTAGTGACAATTTTGGAGTTTTGGTTTCTTTAAAACAGAGAAGTATTGTATGTTTTTTGTTTTCATCCTAGGTGTGGGATATAGAACTGCTTCCAGTTGTCTACAGCAGCTGACAATGGTTTTGCCAGCTACAGTTTCTGGGATTGTGTGATGCTTGGAACTCTAGGGGCTTTTCATGGGGTGTATAGATGCTAGGCCCAAGAGGGGGCTTCTCATGGTGTGTATAAAATGCTAGGGCCCCAAGAGGCAGGGTAGGTTGCTTGTTGTTGTTGGCTGTGGTTTTTTTTAAGTATTTGTGTCCCAAGAAGAAAAACAAATTAGATATCCTGCTGGTAAAGATCAAACTTGCCACAAGGAAGTCAACACTTGTGACTAGCAGGAAGTACTCTAATAACGTCTCCCCCTTCCGACCCTGACTATATTCAGGAATCTCTTTCCTTTCCTCTCTAGCTTTTCTCTCCTATCTAGTGTTAGGGGGTTGGAAGAATGGAAGAAAGAAGAACCCCTCAATGTAGCAAAAGTCCAGCTACAAGGATCGGCATAGCAATGTGTTTAGATCAGCTGGTCAAATCTCTTTCTGCTTGCTATAGCAGTGTGACCTGGACAAGCAACCCTTCTGTGCCTATTTCTTGTTAAATGGAAACAGTATTAGTATCTAGTCTGCAGTGTGATTGTGACACTGAAGCTGGCAGTGCACAGTCTAGTGCTTAGAACAGTCCTGGTTCAGCTGCTATGTCCCATAAGATCACTGCTACTAAGGCCTGTCTTTTGTTCTCAGACCTGCAGGTGAAGGTACAAGATAGTACAATGCAGTGGTACCAGCAGCTTCAGGATGCTTCTGCCAAATGCGTGTTGGCCTTCGAGGACCTGACCAGCAGCAAGGACAGTCAGGTAGGGGAGAGATGGGTGGCCAAAATTGTGGTGGTGTTCCCTACAGCCTGATGTTTTAAAAGAACATCATGTTCCCTTATTCTCACAGTATGTGCTCAGCTCTGCACAGCCCCACTTACCAGGTCACTATTCTCTTGGCAGACTAAAAAGATAAAGATGGACTTGCAGAAGGCAGCCACCATCCCAGTGAGCCAGATCTCCACCATCGCAGGTGGGCCTTCACTTCATTGTCTTATTTTTGTAAACTCTGATAGCTCTGAGGTTCCTACAAAGTATTTGTTCAGAGCCAGATAATATGGCTTAGTGGCAGGGCACTTGACAAGTATATGCAAGGGTCTGGGTTCTCCATCCCCACTAACACACACACACACACACACACACACACACACACACACACACACACACACACTCACTCACTCACTCACTCACTCAGGTATGTTCCAATGTGTGTTCTATCGCTAGTTTTTCTCTTTTTCTTCTTCAGACAGAAGAATGCTGGCTCTAGTAGTACAGGCCTATAATCCCAGCTTGTTGAGGGAAAGCTGTGGCTGTGGGATCTCAAGTTCAAATACAGCTTATATGAAGTACAAGTCAGTGTGATCCTATCTTAAAAGGAGAAAGCCAGAAGTCACAGGGATGGAGCTATTGTAGACCACTCAGATGCATGCTAGGTGTGCTACCTGAATCCTTAGTCCACAGAAAAGAAAAAAGGAATGTCTGTTGACTCTTTGTAGAGGGGTTCAGATAATGTTATTGAGCGGGAGGAGGTGCTGGAGAACAGGGAACAAAGAAATCACATGCAAAAGCGACTGGCCAGTTTTTATTTTTTATGGCTTTAGCGGTTGAAATTTTGGCCTAGTGTCTTCTACCACCAAGCTACTAATTCTAATTCGTTTGTTATTGAGGTAGTAGGCCACTGTGTAGCTCATGCTGTCCTTGAGTTCATCTTAGCCTCCTGGGTGTTCTTGATTTCAGACATGTGTCACAACACTGGGAAGTCTGTTTATGTGACTGAGTGTGAGTGCAGGTGCCTGTGGAGGCCAGAAGAGGGCGCTGATCCTTGGGCATCTGTGAGCTGCCTCATATGGGTGCTAGAAATGAGCTTTGGCCCTCATGCTTGACCAGCCGAACCATTTTTCAGCCCTGATTCATTTTTCCATAAGTTATGGATTAATAGTAAATAATCACTGCGGGATTGCTTTGGAGTAGGGTCTTACAATGTAACCCTGGATGTTCTGAAACTCATTCTGTAGACCAGGCTGGGATTAAAGGTGTGCACCATCATGTCTGGTTTTGATTACTTGTATTTTTGAGGTGGTGCTGGCAGTTTAACAGAGGGCTTTATATTGACATGCTAGGCAAACTCTTTAGCAGTAAGCACACCCTGGCCCTCAGCTCCCAGATGGCTTTTAAGTTCTCATGAGAACTTGGGAAAGAAGATTGGAGAACACCCACCTAGGAAATAACTTAAAATCTTCACTGTTGCTGGGCGGTGGTGGCGCACGCCTTTAATCCCAGCACTTGGGAGGCAGAGGCAGGCGGATTTCTGAGTTTGAGGCCAGCCTAGTCTACTGAGTGAGTTCCAGGACAGCCAGGGCTATACAGAGAAACCTTGTCTCGAAAACAAACAAACAAACAAAAAAAATCTTTGCTGTTTTTCTGTTTGTCCTGTTTCAGCATTCCAAACTCCAAGATTGACATATTGGTACTCTACATATTGTAGAGCATAAGGCCAGACAAAGAAAGACCCTTTAGAGCCAGGGCCCAGTTTCACCCAGCTGTAGATGAGGCCTCTAGATTCCAGGCTGTACCAACAAGAGATAGGAGAGCAGCTAGAGAGCCGTTTTGCTTACTGTGCCCCAGTAGGCTCTCAACTTGTTGCCAAAAAAAGCCCAGGAATGTTTAAGATTGTGCCCTGGAGGCCATTTGGCCAAGCTTCCTTCCTACCCTTTGTTGCCTGAAATTCTTTGTGGAACAGGGCAGAGTATGAATAAACATATAGTGTGCTAGGGAGTTCAAATGCTGTTTTTCTTTGTCAGTGACAGCAGAGGGACTGACTGCTATGTTCTGCTTGTCTTCATTTCTTCCCCTTGTCACATAGTCTGTCTCACTTGAGCAGCAGCCAGGTGGCCTTCCTGCTCTAGTCAAAAAGGTCTGCCTTTGTTCATGTCCCCTGTCGCCTGCTGACTCTGCATTGTCTTCCTTCCTTTAGCTGGGTTCCTTTTGCAGTTTCTTCCTCTCAGCCTTTAAATGTGCTTGAGTGGCTTGTGTCCCAGCATTGGCTCCCTTGCTCTTGTGATCAGTCTCTGGTCCAGCCAGTGGTGCATTTGGCCTGTGGACTACAAGCTTCTCTCTGAGGCAGCTCCTGACTGCTGCTCCCTAGGCCCTGCCACCTTCTCCTTTGTGAGTTCTTCAGTCTCCTGGCCCTGCCTGATGGTAGTGCTTCCTAGGGCTGCTGTGCCCACAGTTCTGTTTATCCCTGTAACCCCCTGGTGTCAGATGTTACTTTTACACCAATGCCTCCAAACTCAATCCTGGTTCATTCCTTTTTTCCAGGTTTCGAGTCTCTAGCAGCCATATTCAGACTTCTCTGTCTAGCTGTTTTTCACCTCCCTCCTAACTACTTTATCTTCTCTGTGCCTCTTTCCCCCACCCCCCTTCCTTTAAGTAGCCAGTAGTCCGATAGACATCAGGCATGCTAGCTGGGAACCAGAAGCAATCCGCTTGTCTGTGCCTGTTCTGCTGGGAACCTTCTGAGACCTGGCATGCTCTGGAATTAGTGCTTGATAAGGTTAAGTGAGCAGAAGAAAAAGAACTTGATTCTCACTGAAAATGGCGGATAACAACAATCAGTGTAGGGAAGGTTTCCTTTTTTTAAAAATTTACTTAAATAAATAAGTATTAATAATATAAGTATTAAAATAATAAATAATAAGTATTAAATAAGTATCTTTGTATTGCTTTTTAGAGACAAAGTCTTACTATGTAGCTCTGGTTGTCCTGGAACTCACTATGTAGACCAGGCTGGCCTCAAACTCACAGATCCACTTGCCTCTGCCTCCCAAGTGTTGGGATTAGAGGTATATGCCAGTATACCTGGCACATACACAATTTTATAAAACAAAACAACAGTAGCCAAGCATAGTAGCACATGCCTGTAATTCAAGCAATTGAGAGAGAGAGTGGGAGGGAGGGAAGAAGGGAGAGGAAAGAGGGAGGGAGAGACCCTTGGCTGCATCACATTTTAAAGCCCAGTCTAGGTAACATGAGATCCTGCCTTTCTTTCTTTTTTTTTTTTTTTAAGATTTATTTATTATTATACATAAATCTACTGTAGCTGTCTTCAGACTCGCCAGAAGAGGGCATCAGATCCCATTACAGATGGCTATGAGCCACCATGTAGTTGCTGGGAATTGAACTCAGGACCTCTGGAAGAGCAGTCAATACTCTTAACCTCTGAGCCATCTCACCAGCCCAAGAGATCCTGTC
>JADRCC010132393.1:0-11751 GCA_019843855.1 Hylomyscus alleni
TTTTTTTTTTCTTTTAAAAAAGATTTATTTATTTACTATATGTAAGTACACTGTAGCTGTCTTCAGACACCCCAGAAGAGGGCATCAGATCTCATTATGGATGGTTGTGAGTACCATGTGGTTGCTGGGATTTGAACTCAGGACCTTCAGAAGAGCAGTCAGTGCTCTTACCCACAGAACCATCTCTCCAGCCCTGGGTCTTTGCATTCCTATCTATGAGATGAACGTGTTGGTTTGCCACAAACTTCCACTGTCATGAACCATCACAGGCTCAAAGGAAAGGGGCCAACCAATCACAGACTGAATTCCCCAAAGTTTGAGTTAAAATGAACCTTTTCTCCCTGTAAACTGAATTATGTCAGGCCTTTGTTATAGTAATGAAGAGCTCACTGCATAGCTTTATTCACTCAGCACAATGCCCCCAAAGGCTCATTCCACTGGTGGTCTGTTTGCTCGTGTAACTGAGCAGCGGTCCACGGAGTAAGTACATCACAGCCTTACCTGCTTAGCCAGTCAGTGGCTCCGTGACATCACATCCGGGCTCGTTACAGTTCAGGGATGTTGCCCAAAGTCCGTGAGTATTCATGCATGGGTCTGGTGTGAACACAAATTCTAGCTCTCTGTGATAGATGCCCAGGGGTCTGGTTGCTTTGCAGATGGGAACTGCGGGTTTGCCTTCACAAGCAACTGTAGAACTGCTTCACAGTTTGGCTCTGTTGCTGGCTGTGCTTTCCCCTCACGACCTGCGTTGCTCCAGCCTCGCTAGTTTTATTAGCTATCATTATTATTTGTGTGCACAGGATGGGACCTGCACGCAGCCTCGCACACGGCATGGAGTGTTTGTGGAGACCAGAGAACAACTTTCAAGAACTCGTTAACTCCTTCCACCGTGGGTTCCGAGGACTGAGCTCAGATGTGCACAGCCAGTGCCTTTACTCGCTGGGCCATCTTTCCAGCCCCTCACCAACACCAGGGACTGGCTTTGATCTTCACTTCACCATTTTGAAAGGCCAATGGTGATGCTGAACATCTCTTTGTCTTTGTTCTCCCACTCCATGGTCTTTTGCCCATTTTCAGGTTGGAGCTTTGCTGACAGTTCTCTACAGTCCCTGTGCTAACCCTTGTGTGTTTGCTCCAGGATGCTGGGACTCTCACCTGAGCAAATAACTTAAGAGAAGGAACACTCTCCTTAGCTCAGAGATCTTAGCTCACCACGGCACAGACAAGGCGGCAGAGCAGAGAGGCTCACATGGGGGGGGGGCGCGAGAAGGAGGGAGGGAAGGAAGGGAAAAGGGAGGGGGAAGAAGGGAGGGGGAGAGGGAAGAAGAGAAGGTGAGAGCAAGAGAGTACAAGAGCAAGAAAAAGAGGACAAAGAGACAAAGTATGTGTGTGAGAGACGGAGTGAGACAGAGAGTGTGTGAGAAAGGATATTGGGAATATGCCCTCTTTCCTCCAGTGTTTCATGTGGCGCCCAGCCTGCAGTGCCACACGGGAAATGCCCTCACAGACCCATTCAGATGTGCTCCTCAGTCCATCGTGGTTGACAACCGAAATTACCCATCACCCCACTGTAACTACAGTTACAGGTGACAGCGGACTTCACCATTTTCTGTAAGGATTTTTAGAGAAGCGGAGGTTCTCATGCTCTCTGGAAGCTCTCCTACTCTCAGGCTGTCTCCTGAGCCCCAGAATTGGCTTGCTTGTGCTAAGTCCCTCCTAAGACAGTAACAGGAATTTCATTTAAATTTAGCAATCACTTCAGAGCAAACAGACCTTTAACACGCTGAGACTACCAATGGATGAACACAGTCATGTTTCTTCATTTGTCCAAGTCTTATTTGATTTTTCACTAGCATTTTGTAACTTTTAGCACACAGAAATTGTAAATAGCTAGTATTTCATTTTTTTGGAACAACTGTAAAAGGTATTGTGTTTTTTTCATTTCAGTTTCTGCATTCTCACTATTAATAAACAGGAATGTAATTGAGTTTTCTGTGTCTTGTATCCTACAATGTTGCTGAATCTATTTATTACATGTAAGAACTTTCCAGTATGTTCCTTAAAATTTTTCCCCTGTAGATGTCATAAACACAAGCCAGTGCTAAAATTTTTCTAGAAAGTTTTATATCATTATCATAAATGGAACACCAGTATCAGCTAGTCACAAAAGAATAAGATTCTAAAAATTAAAAGGAATTTAAAATTTAGCTAAAGCAAAAATTTATTTTCAGAAGGCTAGTGCTCTTTTTGTCTGTCTCTGTCTCTCTGTCTGTCTGTCTGCCACAGCTATCTATCATCTAACTATCTACATATCTCTCTCTTCAAAGGGAGAAATTAAATATAAGAATATGTCTTTAAGCCAGGCCTGGTTAAAAACCTCAGCTACTCAGGAAGTCCAGACAGGAGGATAGCAACCACAAGGCCTGCCTTGAGCTACAGAGTGAGTTCAAAGCTAGCAAGGTCAACTTAGAGAGGCTCGTAGTTTGTTTAGCCATTCAGTGGTTTGGCACCACCCTAGCAAGCACACACTCTAAATCTGATCTCTAGTTCCACTGGAAAAAAGAAAAGAAAATTTAAAAAGCGTTAAAAACTTAGCGAGAGGTTTGGTGAGATGGCTTAGCGGGGAAAGCAGTTGCCATGCAAGTGTAAAGAATTAAATCTGGACATGGCGGCCCGTCTGAAATGCCAGCACTTGAGAGGTGGTGCTGCGTCTCCAGGGCAAGCCAGGTAGTCATACTAGCTGATCTGGTGACCTCTGGGTTCAGCAAACACCTTCCCTCAATAACTTCTGGCCTCCATATGCACGCACACAAATGTGAACATGCATACACATACACATGTACACATACACATACACACCACCAACACAAGGAAAAACAAAACAGCAAAACCAAGCAGGAAAAAAAAAATCAAAACAAAACCCCAGCTCCTTTCTGACCTGAGGCTTCTATGAACATTCTCCAGGATGCGGCACATGCTAAGCCATAAATCAAACCTCAAGGAACTCATGCAGAGCTGGTGAGCTGGCTCAGTGAGGAAAGGTGCTTGCCGTCAAGCCTGAAGACCTGAGTTCAATCTGCAGGACACACGGGGTAGAAGGACGACCCCCCATAAGCTGTCTCTGACAAGCATGCCATGGCAGGTGCAGAGAGAGAGAGAGATAGATGATAGATGGATTCATAGAGAGATAGATCATAGAGAGACAGACAATAAACTAACTAATTAATTTTTTAAAAATAAAAATAGTCTTTCTCAGGCTGAAAAGGTGGCTCAGTGGTTAAGAGCACTGACTGCTCTTCCAGAGGTCCTGAGTTCAATTCCCAGCAACCACATGTTGGCTCACAACCATGTAATGGGATCTGATGCCCTCTTCTGGTGTATCTGAAGACAGCTACAGTGTGCTCTTATACATAAAATAAACCTTTAAAAGAAAAAACCGAGTCTTTCTCACTGACCTATTCAGAGGTTTGAACAAGAACTACAATAAAAAGCCATTTCCTCTGTTACATCATTCAAACATGGGCCCTCCCATCTCAGATGACTGCAAGCACAACAAAGGCTCTATACGCACGCTCTGAACACCTGTGGGATCCTGAAGGGCTGGCTTTGGACCTCACCAGGGCCAAGCTACTGAAGCAAAGAAGCTGAGCAGAGAGGCTGGTGTGTCACCTGGGAGAGCGGGCTCGGATGTTACCACATTCTTTGGGAAGAGCATGTATAGTTGAGTTAGATGGCTGGGTTGTTTGCCAGTTCATCTTAGCTGGATCTGAACAATGTGGGGCAGACATCAGGATGTCTGCAGAGAACACCAGTGAGTCTACCCTAGGAATGAGAAGCAGCGATCCTGTTTTATCTGGAGACTGCTGATCTGAGGCTGTCCCTCATCAAGAGCGCCCACCTTCCCCCATCTTGTATTGTCCACATTCCTTCTGTGGGCCACAAGCTCCTTGTGAGATGTGGGGAGCTGAAACAGAGATGCCAGGCCAGGGTTTCTCCACAGACCAATTGGGACATTCCAAAAACCTGAGCTAAAGGCAGACAGGATTTTATCACAGGGACAGCAACACCTTCTCACGCCTCTTTCTCCTAAGATCTCAGTTGGGTTTCAGCTCCTTGCAGCAAACAGTCCTATCCCATTCAACTTGAAATCAGTTGACTGCTCTTCCGAAGGTCCTGAGTTCAAATCCCAGCAAGCACATGGTGGCTCACAACCACCCATAATGAGATCTGATGCCCTTTCCTGGTGCATCTGAAGATAGCTACAGTGTAATTATTTATAGTAATAATTAAATCTTTGGGCCAGAGCAAGCAGAGACTGAGCGAGGAGGGTTGTCCTAAAAAAAAAATGTTAATTCCCAATAACCGGATGAAGGCTCACAACTATCTGTATAGCTACAGTGTACACACACGCACACACACACACCACAGGAGAAAGGACTTTTCTGTCAAAGTTCCCCTTACCACAGTGAGGTGTCAGATGAACATGCCCCCTTCATCGAGGCCAATTCAGCCCACCCAGTGTAGGAAACACTGGCCAAAAAGCTGCTTCAGGATTACAATAAAGAAGTATATTTGATCTGAGTCTGGAACACTTAAAGACTAGTCCAACCCCCAGAAAAGAGGCGATTAAGTGGCGTTCACAGAGATTACAAACTAACCTGATATGGTGTGATATAACATGTTTGCAAACACAAAGAAACAGAGTAATTTACCAAACACACTTTCAGGACTTTGGCAAGATCCATTTTCAATGCTTATTTAATTTTGGTTTAATCGTGTTTAGATATCAAAACCAGAAGTATGGTGTAGCTCTTTATGAATGGTGACGACGAATTCCTGAGAACTTAGAGTCAAGGGAACGGAGGCAAAACAAGTCTGCAATAGAAGCCTCCTCACCAGAGAGAGAAGCCCCCACCAGAGAGAGAGAAGCCTCCTCACCAGAGAGAGAAGCCCCCACCAGAGAGAGAGAAGCCTCATCACCAGAGAAGCCCCCACCAGAGACGCCTCCTCCACCAGTGTTTTGCCTTCCCAGGGCTTCAGTCACGCACAATCAATCGAATCCAAATATATCACATGGAAAATTCCAGAAATAAATAAATACTTCATTACATTTTAAACAGCCTCTTACTATATTATATTATTACAATCAGTTCTATTTTATTAGTTGGTGTTCTTAATCTCTATTACTGTGCCTGTTGTATAAATTTCATCATAGATCTGTATATATAGGAAAAAAATTCATAACATCCATGGGCTATGACGTCGTCTATGGTTTTAGATATCCACTGGAGATTGGAATGGATCTGTCACGGGAAAGGGTGATTAATCCATAGCTCTTTGAAGTGGCATTCATTGCAAAAATGGTGAGTTACACTGGCCAGAGAAGGTCATCGAGCCTCTCACCCACTCTCCACATGGCACAGTTTGGTGACATCATCGTGTGAGTGTGGCCCTCAGGGCTCGTGAGCAAGAAGCACGGTGGAGGAAAGGACGGGGACGAGGCCACGGAGGCGACTACCCTCACAAGGGATCAGTGTGGTTCTTGTGACACTGCTTACCTCCTGCAAGAGTTGCTCATTGTAAAAAGAGCGACCGAAGCCACTGAATCTTGTCGGGCCCCTGCCTCACCAAGTGATCAACTCTGCTTCCTCTCTGTCCCTCAACCATGTTGTCCTATGATATAGTCGTCAGTGTTCCATTCTTGAAACTCTAGGCAAAGCACAATGAACTTCTTTTCTTTATAAAAACCCAGCTTGGGTATTCTATCTAACGATTTTTCTCATTGGACTGAGACAGGAGGTCAAGGAAGTTCCATAATGCATTGCTGCTTTGGGGTGATAAAATGTATCATATTCAGATATTATGTCAAAATAGTAACATTATTATATAGATTGGACTACATCCTTAAGTTAAAATCTAAAATAAGCAGATGTTGTGAACAATAATAAGACTTCTCATGGCCATTTGTATATGAAAGTGTTACTAAAATTATATTAGTAGTAACGTTAGTAAGAAAAATAAGGTGATAAAACAATCTAGTCCAACAATGTGTAGGATAATCAATACAGCTGTGCTATGCCTAGGCCGTTCGATTTAATACTCATCATTGTAGGAACCACAAGATTGATATCATTCTCCTATAATTCCACTCTGCTAGTGAGGGGCCATCAGTTAAATCATTACACAGAAAGCATAAACATAAGCAAAGAAATAATTGCACTTAGAGACATTTGTGGCTGGGAGCTATGACACACACATACACACACACACCTGTACACTTGAAATGTGTCTTACCTAATATCAGACAGGTCACACTTGTTCCCAGCAATCGCCATCACAATGTTTTCTGGGCCGTGCTCCTTCAGCTCCTTGACCCATTTTTTCAAGGTATGAAATGAATCCTAACCAAAAAAACAAGATGAGTCACTGAACAAACCTGTCAATACACTTCAAAGAAGTAGAGATATGAACCTGGTGTAATTCAAGACTTTTGTAGGGGACACTTAGTTAACCTTAGCCAAGATCCCCCTTTCTGGATTAAAGCTTGAGGGGGTTAAAAATCAGTATATGTAACTTTCATGAGTAAGAACCGTTGACTAGAAATAACAGCCTTGACTCGGTGGGAGCCAGGATCTCAGAATCAAGCCAGTACTGAGGCTTACTTCAGGAGAGACATGTTTGTTCAGGCCCTGCTTGCCCTTCACTCATAACCTTCCTCTAGCACAGAGGCCGGGTGGACAGGCATTTTGGTGAAAGCCATCAAAACTCATGGACTATACAGCACCATTGAATCAGCTACCAGTCAGCATTCCAGAGGGACGCCATCAAATCAAAGCACTCACTTGTTAATGAATGTACCTCAAAATCCATTCCAGTCAATCTCCTCTGCAGGAGATTCACTCCAGGGTCCTCAGTGGACACCTGACACTGGCTTGGAACCCAAGCCTAGAAACAACCTATTTCTGTCCCATGAGTGCCTATGGCATAGTTGAAGCAAACAAGTGGATGAGTAAGATAAAAAACAGTAAGAAAGTAGCGTAGTCATAATAAGAGAATACATTGTTTTAAATGTACCACTTGTTCCTGAAATTTTCCATTTAATACTTTTAGATGGCAGTTGACCTTCGATGACAAACAGAAAGTCAAACCACAGATAAATGGGGACAACTGCCTACAAGCACACACACACAGTTACCTTTATATACACAAATATTACCTCTGACCTTTGAGTGCTGCAACTGAACCACTAACAGAAAATAAGCTATCATGATGAGACACCCAGAACTTAAAACACCCTCAGGAAAGTGCTAACTGGTGTGGCCTGACTTCCGGGAAAGCTCAATTTTAATGGGTGGAAAGGTGGCTCAGCAGTTACAACCTCAGCTGCTCTTTCAGAGGGACCAGGTTTGGTTCCTAGCACCTACATGGTGATTCAGTCCGGTTCCAAAGGATCCAATGCCCTCTTCTCACCTCTGTGGGAACCAGACACACACATAGTGTATGATATATATGCAGGTAAAATATTCGTACACATAAATAAAATAAATAGATGTTTTTTTAAAGGGTCAGCTTTCAGACGAATGTTTATTGCTTTCGTAATTGAGAGGATCAATCAAGCGGCTTGTGATCGGAAACACACTGGCTGTGTAGCTTTCAGCGTTCTTGCCCACCACATTGCCAAGGCTCCCGGGGCGCTGGCAAGAATCACAAAGCACCAGTCTGCTTCAGTGTTTCTGGGATGGTCACCAAGCGGGGCATCTGAGGTCGGAGACATTCTTACCTGCTTAGTGATGTCATAGACGATGACAGCGGCGGCCGACCCTCGGTAGTACATGGGAGCCAGGGAGTGGAACTGTTGAAAAGCAACCAGCAGTCTCAGGCCTGAGCCAACACAGATTTTAAGCATTCCTAAGCCACACATTAAAATTTTATACTGCATTATCCCTGTAGGAGCTCTAAATCCTGCCCCCCGCCTTCTCCAGGGCTTAAGATTAAGTAATAAATTTTGCTCCCCAGCTATACATACACTTGTGGTTTATGGACCATGAAATCTCCTCTGGGCCAAAAGCCAGGTACAGATTTATTTTCAGTGTTGCTTTCCTCTGAATTTTGTTCTCTCTACTGGCCCAGGACAGTCTCATTAGAATTATACGGTGGTGAGGAAAAGAGAGATTTTGATGAGAAGAAGAGCAAAGGAAGGAGCAGAGGCCCAGCTGGCTGCCGGTTCCGGCAGGCAAAGCTTTATTGCCTACCAAGGTCAGCTAATGGCAACACATCAGATGGGCTTTGGCCTCCACGCCAGGAACGTTAAGAACATCCACAATCTCTCCTCCACAAATAAGATTGGATAATTATTCCCTGAATGTATACATTACATGTATATTTTGAAGGAGGACCTAGTTTTAATATAAATATAAATAGTTTTAAATTAAATAGTTTATCTATTTATTTATTTTAAAAGCTGTTGGGATAGGCCAGTGAGTGAAAAAGAGCTCAACAGAGAGATGAAGAAATGATGAGTACGAGTTACCAGTAAATGTTTACTCAATTAACAAAAGAATGAACTAAAAATGATTAGTAATTCAATAAACATTAAAAGGCCTCAGCTTCAATGTTGGGGTGGGTCTGGGGAAGCAAGAAACCATCATCTACTACACGGGGTGGTAATTAGCGCTTCCCCCGCAAAGCCACTGGGAACTACCTAGCAGAAACTGACATGAGCATCCCCTTTGACCTAGAAGTCTACCTACAGAAAATATATGCTAGCCGGGCCACCAGGCCCAGAAAGGCATTTCCCTGTATTGTAAAGGAACGCGAAGATTCGTCATGGCACTGTGCTATATCCTGGACTGAATGTCTGTGTGCTCCACACAACCCCAGTGTTGACATCCTTGTCAATGTGATGGCATTTGGGAGGGAAGATCATGGGAGGTCATAGGTCATGGGGTCAGATGAGGTCATGAAGAGAGAGGAAGAATGCCCCCTCCACACCCAGTATGTGAGGATACAGAAAGGAGACTATCTGTGAACCAGGACCTAACTAAGAACCATGAGAAATAAAGGTCTGTTCTTTTTTTTGTTTTAAACATAATTTTTAAAGATTTATTTAATATATATGTGAGTACACTGTAGCTGTCTTCAGACACACCAGAAGAGGGCATCAGATCCCATTACGGATGGTTGTGAGCCACCGTGTGGTTGCTGGGAATTGAACTCAGGACCTCTAGAAGAACAGATAGTGCTCTTAACCCCTGAGCCATCTCTCCAGTCCAAAAGGTCTGTTTTTAAAACCACTCGCTCTGCAGCATTTTGTTCTAGCCGAGGCTGACTAAAAGGTACGCAAATAACGGAATGTTCTACAACCCCTGAAATGAAGAGGATTTTAATTTAAAGGAAGACATCTTTTTGACATACTATGAAAGTGAAAAAAATATCTAAAGGCAGCCGAGATAGAATTTCCTGTGAAAAAGGTGGACGGCAATGAATGTATAATTACTAGATCATTCCCAAACTGTTAGCAGTAGAAGGCACAGTAATTTTAACATTCAAAAGGCTATAGCATGTAAATCACACAATAACTTTAAGATGATTTTAGGTTAAAATAAAACCTGGGCCGGTGGGATGGCTCAGTGGGTAAGGGCACCTGCCACCAAGCCTGCAGACCTGAGTTTAATCCTAGGAACCCACGTGGTGGAAGGAAAGAGCCACATCCTCTAGCTCTGACCTCTATCTGTGTGGTGTGGCAGGGCCACGTGTCCCCCACCCCACACAAAAAAATAAGGTATTTCAAAAAAATAATTAAAAAATCAGTTTTTTTTGGAGCATAAAGGAGAAAGGAAAGATGAATCCCATAGTGTTTCTAGCAAACAACAAAACTACCAATTCTCTCTGTTTCCCACATGGTACTTCTCGGTACTTCTCATTGGAGTGCTCAGAAGACCTAGAGAGAAGCCAGGATGCCGTGACCACAAACAAGTCTCTCTTTGAAGAAAGACCACCTTGGAGTTCAGTGGCTTTTAAGAAATGGGCTGATGGAGAGCCCACCACTCTCCTCTGCCCACAAACACCACACCAGTTCTCACAATGCAATACACCACACAGCCCTTCACAGGCACAGACCTTCTCTAGGTCTGTCCTAACTGCTAAGCTCTGGAGAGTCTCGTGCCGCCCACCCTTGGCAATGCGCTTGTCCTGTGTCAAGCCCAGTCAGGGTTTTGGTTCACAGGAGGGAAAAAGTAATGGCTGTAAACAGTGGGCTTTGCTAAAGGTAGAGGGCACAAACAAAGCTGCCTTTCAGCCAGTCAAGTGAGTTTCTCTTCAATCGTTCCCCACAGCAGCCTCTGCTAGAGAGTGAGTACAAACCCCACTTCCCAGAAGTCAGACACGTGACAGAGATTTCCCTTTGGGCTCTGACGCCAAAGCTGCCTCTTGAAGAGCCAATAGCCTGTGGGTCTCATGAATTATTGAAAATCCTCAGCCTGTAATGCATTATGCTTTCTTCCATTCCCCACAAAGGAATCACTCTGAAATAAATCTGTCGGTGAAGCCACTTAAAGGACGTTATTGCTGGAGACGTGGGGGTTTTAATAAATTCAAAGTTAATGTCGCAGTTCTGAAACTCAATAATGCATTGACCAAAGGGTAATATTTGTGAAGGACAAAGAGATAAATCATTTCTAGCTTACAATATATATCCATTTATTCCACACAGGGAGAACAGAAGTGCAGACACTCAGCCACGCACTGGTGGGATATAATTTACCTTCCAAGAGGCCAGAATTAGTATCGACAGGAAGATGACAGAAGATTCTTCCAGAATAAAGGTCACACTTGCAAGAGGTTGGTAAAAGCTTTCTTATTAAAACCTCCTTTGAAAGGCTATTTAGAAATCAACACGTCAGACACCAATTCCAACTCTTCACAGACTACTCAACAAAATATACACTTTAAATTTCAGCATTCAGATAATGTCCAGGTACCATGTAGGAGCAGCACAGAAAATGCTGGAAAGCCAATTTGTCTCTTCAAAGAGATGGTTATCTACGTTCTTTGGACATGTGCTAGTTTGAGTTTTTTGTTTGTTTGTTTGCTTGTTTGGTATTTTTCTTAAGATTTATTTATTTTATTTATATGACTACACTATTGCTGTGTTCAGGCACACCAGAAGAGGGCATTGGATCCCATTACAGCTGGTTGTGAGCCACAATGTGGCTGCTGGGAATTGAACTCAGGACTTTTGGGGAAAAAGACGGTGCTCTTAACTGCTGAGCTATCTCTCCAGCCCCTAATTTTGTTTTGTTTTTAAGATTTCATTTGTGTGTGTGTGTGTGTGTGTGTGTGTGTGTGTGTGTGTGTGTGAGTGTGTGTCTATGTCCAAATCCCCTTGGGTCTGGACTTACAAAGGTGGTGGGGAGCTGCCCAGCTTAGGTGCTGGGAACCATTCAGGCCCTCTGGAAGAGCAATATCTACTTTTAACTACTGAGCCCTCACTACTTGGTTTTTTACGGTTGTCTACATTGTAGGAAGGAGTGGCCACCAGCATGCTGGACTTCTCCGCTTTTGTGGATGAATGTCGCAGTAGTTAGTTTCCTACCACGCTAACAAAGCATCTGAGGTCATCAACTGAGAGAAAGGGGCTATGTCACCTCAGAGTTAGGGGATCGAGCCTAGTAGCAGTCGGTCAGATGTAGCCTGGAGTTAAGAAGACTTTCCATGGCAGGTGCAAGACCACTCCCTCCATGGGGGGGGGGG
>JADRCC010132401.1:0-14145 GCA_019843855.1 Hylomyscus alleni
AAAAAAAAAAAATACTATGAGGCAGAAACCACAGTTGGTGCTCACAACCTAAAACATCTTCCTTCTCAGACACTCACAGAAGGTCTACAAGTCCTACTGTAAATAAAACACGGGGCCTAGGGCTGGGTTCTGGTGGCCCCAGGGGTGGGGGTGGGGTCACTTCCATATCGCTAACATGGCCCTCAAGAATTCCAACATAATGAGCCACAGAGCCAGTTCTGTCTGTGCTATATTATTAGCTCTTTCTGCTGGCCGCTGTTTCCCACAATATTGATTAACAGAGAAAGTCGTGTTATAGCAACCTCGTTGCTGTAATTGATCAGCACTCGGTTGTTTAATTCACTCTTGGGATGGAATGGAATCCCCATGTCTGTGTCTACTGAACTACATTCATCTCTACACACCTCAGTTCCTGAAGCCGCAGATGGCTGCTGACTGACCAAGCAGCTCAGGGCCAGTCACCAGAGAAAACAGCCACAGGAAAGCTGAGCTTGAAGGAACTGTCTTGGCTTCATTAAACCCCGTCACCCTCTGAGGCCCCCATTTTTCAACCACTATCACATGGGAACTGGGGCTTCAATGTATAAATTTTAGAGGGACACACTTTAGCCCATAGAGGTGGATAAATAAATTAGTATTAACTATAAGGAAATATATTACTATTCATATTAATGCCCAAAGAGAATTTAAAAAAAAGAGCAAGCAAATATTTGTTAAAGCAACACAGAAAGCAGATGACGGTGGCCATGGAGCTTTTAGGGTCGAACTATCTGGGACAAGTCTATACGCTTTATTTATCATGGGATCTCTTAAATAAGCTTGTGTTACTTCTGTCATTGCTGTGATGAAAGACCTAGAGGAAGTGACTTGAGGGAGGAGGAGGGTTTCTTTTGGCTCACAGATCTGAGGACACAGTCCAGCATTGGTGGGGAAGATGTGCCAAAGTCTACCGCAGCGGTCCTTGGGGATAGGAGCCTGTGGTGTGACATCTGGAGGGACCAGGAAGCAGAGAGAGCTATGCAGGAACCCAGGCTGAACCTTAGCGGCTCTCACATCACCGCTGCGGGCCCCAGGGGTTACCCATCCCAAAGGCTCGACCGAGGACCTCCCGAACAGCAACAACAGTTAGGAATGAGGTGTTCAAACACACCAGCCCGTGGGGCACCTTCTCTTCCAAGACATAGTAGCAATGTAGTCAGAGTTTAAAACTTCACAGTAACTCTGTAAGAATAAAAACAGGGCATCTCCGTTGGTAGAGTGTGGTCACCTAGCATGCGCAAAACCCTTAGACCAAACGTAATGCTCGAACTCTGGAGGTCGGGGCAGGAGAATCACAAGTCCCTAGTCATCTTTAGCTACACAGTGAATTCGAGGTTAGCCTCGACCACACGAGACCCGGTCTCAAAATAAAATAAAGTATTTGAAAATAGAAGAGGAGTTTCCGTCCACACCATTAAAGCAAAAGGAGAGGAAGATTCATTCAACCCAGCAGATCTGGCAGCACACACCCAAACCCGGCCTGGCCACGGCTTCTCAACAGCCCACGTGCCGAAGATTCATTCAGCCCAGCAGATCTGGCAGCACACACCCAAACCCGGCCTGGCCACGCTTCTCAACAGCCCACGTGCCGAGTGGTTTCACACCATCAGTGGGAGTTTTGAGAAACACAGAAAGAGGAGTCAAATACCCTCACCCATCAAAATGACACGAAATTCCAATTTCATCCCCTGCAAACACTGCCCACATGGCTTTCCCGATCCAGCAGGAATTTGGTTATTTTCGTGGGCACAAGGAGAACATCAGCCTGTATGGAAAGAATGGACGGGAAAGAAGGGAGGGAAGCCAAGCAGATCCTTTGTCAAGGCTTCAAATTTTAATAATGACCAATGCCTTAATATAAGCACAGAGAAAGAGAAAAAAGGGAGGGGGTTTGAGGAGGGAATTCGGTTACAACAAAGGATGAGAAGGAACATGGGGCAAATATTGATAAGGGGTCCAATATATCTTCTGACTTCTTGTCTCAGGAAGCTGTCTCTGTGAAGATGGCTCCAGGCGTCTCCAACAAGCCAAAAGGTCACATTGTCCCAGAAAGCTTAGTGTTTGTTTGACATCTTCTCCAGGAGGAGAGTGTTAGTTCTTAGGTCATAAAGCTCCACAATGTCTCTGCCAGAGCTGAGGCCAGCAGTCGGCCAAGGTAAGGAGGGCTCGGCTCCCAACACATGGCTACCTGTGCCTAGAATATTCTGTTTGTGGGGAAAGTTTCCGACCACTTGCCTCAGAAAGCACGAGGACAGAAAAACAGAAAAGCAAGATGTTGAGCACCCTGCTGCCCTTGTGACGAGCCTTCCTCGCCACAGCCACTAAGATCCACAAGTAATTGTGAGGCCTGTTTCCTGAAGATGGCGGCTAGGTTTAAGTGTGAGATCAGAGCCCCCTTACTGTACATTCCTCTGTGATCCAACTTGGCCTCCATGCTGCCTGGGGAAGTCCCCAGGTGTAACCAGGTTGGGCGGTGTGGGCGGCCTGGCTCCTGCTGAAACCCACACTTTTCTTCCAGTTGCAGGGCGCTGTCATGGTGGCTTCCTGTGTCCAGATGCTGGTGGGTTTCTCGGGCCTCATTGGCTTTCTCATGCGCTTCATCGGCCCCTTGACCATCGCTCCAACCATTTCCCTCGTGGCCCTGCCCCTCTTTGATTCCGCTGGCAGTGATGCTGGGATCCACTGGGGGATTTCTGCCCTGTAAGTATTCTCTGAGAAAGGCAGGCCATCTCCGTCCACTAAACACTTACGGGAGTCCAGGATAGTGGTAAGCCCTCGTGGCTTCTAAAGGCTTCCACGGGCATTAGCATTCCTTAAAAAGCACCACAGTTGAGACTTAAAATTTATTAATACTATTAGATGTTTTACTCTTATTGATTCACATAGATAACCTGTTCACCTTACACAACAGTGTGTAAGAACATGTGGTG
Organism: Hylomyscus alleni; assembly: GCA_019843855.1. Taxonomy (NCBI): domain Eukaryota; kingdom Metazoa; phylum Chordata; class Mammalia; order Rodentia; family Muridae; genus Hylomyscus; species Hylomyscus alleni. Next base: position 2,970 of record JADRCC010132401.1, read on the forward strand.
TTTATGAAAACCTGACTCTACTGGTCCCCTGCCAGCTAGGATTCCAGTGAAGTGAGAAGGATACAAAGAAAGACCCCACTTTGCAAGCTTGTTGTCGTCTATGAGAGAAGGCTGCGATACTGGGAGACAGCCGTTGAGTCAGAGGATGCTGTGTGTGTGTGCAGGGTTCCGGTGTTTGAGAGGTGTGACGGGTTGAGGAAACTCCAGGGGAAATGAAGCCTCCAGCATTTACTCTGAGCTTAGGGATGCGATCCCCATTCACTCTGAGAGGAGGTGTGAGGGGCATCAGGGAGGCAGAACTACCTGCGAGACATCTCTGACTTTGGCCTCAGTGTCTCTGATGGCTGACTTGATCCCGCTGCCAGCAGTTCATTGCTCTTCTACTCCCAGAAGTGAGAGTCCCCTGGGCCGTTTATTTCCCTTCAGCCAACAGCATCTCCCACTGGGGCTCATCCACTCTTGAGAGATGGCAGGACTCTTGCCAATGCTTTCTACAGGGACTCAGCAAAGCCACTGATGCCACTGGCACATTGGCTCAGCCTCATGGTCCATTCCTTGGGTTATCTTGCCCAAGCCATGAGGATCCCAGCTCACCAAAGTAGGCGTGGCCATCTGTTTCTGTTTCAGGACCATCTTCCTCATCGTGCTCTTTTCTCAGTACCTCAAAAACGTCATGGTTCCTGTGCCCGTTTATGGAGGAGGGAAGAAATGTCACATCTCCAAGTTCAATCTGTTTCAGGTCTTCCCTGTAAGAACTGCCCCACACCCACTTTCCACTCTTGGTTGGCTTATCTGGCTTATCTCCCTCTGCCTGACTAGCTCCAAAACCTATGTTCTCTCCTCTTTGGAAGCCTCTTCTTAGGAGTCTGAGGTGTGTGCGCATGTGTGTGGGGTCATGCTCCCTAGTGGTTGGTTGTGTGCCAGCTCAGGTCCCTACTCTGAGAATTGGTATGGGACTGACAGCCGTAGCTCCTGGCTGTCCTCATAGCCAAGTATGTCAAGCAACCGCTTTACTTCTAATGCCTTATGGCATTCCTCCTTTTCCAGAGCTTTCTAGAAAGATACTTCCACATGTTTCTCTCTGACCCCTAGAAGGAACAGCTTCATATTGCACAATGCTTTTCCAGTGGGAGAAGTCACAAAGCATTCTGGGATTCCACTTTGTTTCAGGCTCCGTTAGAGGATCAGGTCCAATCCATGGTACAGATGAAGACAAGTGTGAGAGCCGGATTGTGACCCTTTAGCCACAGGCTCTGCCCAACATCATTGTGTCTCACTATGCCCAAGGACTCTTTCCATAGAGAAATTTCTGTCCCTGTTTCTAGTCTGCTCCCTCAATATGCTAATTGATCCATGGACACAGCAGATTCCCCTTGTCAGTAGCAAAGTCAGTCACCCAGCAATTGTGGAACAATTGCTCCCACCTCGCTCTCAGAGCTCCCCATATAGAGGAAGGGGCGGGGCAGGTAGAGTGTGAAGGGCATCTTCCTTTGGCAGGTGCTGCTAGCTCTGTGCCTCTCATGGCTCTTTTGCTTCGTGCTCACTGTCACCAACACCCTCCCTGAGTCCCCCACGACATATGGATACATGGCCCGTACAGACACCAAGGGCAGCGTCCTGAGCCAGGCCCCCTGGTTCCGCTTCCCTTACCCAGGTGAGGAGAAATGGGTGTCATTATTTGGGACACGGGTTTCCTGGGACTGCCTGTAGGATTCAAGGCACTGGATGGGGGATTGGAAAGGGTTGGGGAGAGATTGTAAGGAAAGATGGGCTCTGGGGAGACCATATATAATCCCTAAGAGGAGAGGGTAAGGAGTGAGATTCCAGGTTGTCCTAAGATGTGCATGTGTTATTAGGAAATGAGCCCAGGTTCCATGTTTGTTCCACAATTGCTACATCTCTGAGATAAAGCCTTAGCTATCTTTTTGCTTTTTATTTTGACACCAAGGACTGCTAAGTTGCTTAAGCTGACCTCGAAGTCACTCCACAGCCCAGGCAAGCCTTAAACTTGTGATCCTCCTGCCTCATCCTCTTGAGAAGCTGGGATTATGTTCATCACCCACTAAGCCTTGGTTGTTCTAAAAAAGCCCTTGGGAACAGTAAGCCCAATGCTGTTATTCCAAGAACCAGCCTTAGGTCCCTACCCTCTTCCATGTTACCCAGAACCCCTTGGTTTTGGACCTCTTGGGGTATGTGAGAGAAGATGCAAGAGAGGTCCTGACCTCCAGGCAGATATTTGGGTCTCATGATAGGTCCTGGTAGGCTTAGGGATGAGTTAGACTATTTTGGGAGAGACCAGAGCTTCCTTTAGTCTACTTCCAGTCTCACCTTGAAGTATATGAAAGTAACCATGGCTGAAGGATGGGCCAGCCTGGTTAGTGGATATATCTTTCTAGTATAGAGACTTTAGCTTCCAACAACTCCAAGGCTTCCTTTGAAGGAGACTCCATTTCTACCCTCAGGGTGGAAAGGCAGGGCAGGTGCTGCCAAAGCTCTGGACAGTTGAGAGCTTCCCAGGCTTCTGGAGAACCTTCTGACAAAGAAATGACTTCCTCCGCCCAGATATCCCCCCTGTGTTCCCTCGGCAGGGCAGTGGGGCCTCCCCACCATCAGCCTGGCTGGAGTCTTTGGAATCATTGCCGGAGTGATCTCCTCCATGGTGGAGTCCGTGGGTGATTATCATGCCTGTGCTCGGCTGGTTGGGGCCCCACCCCCGCCAAAGCATGCCATCAACCGTGGCATTGGCATTGAGGGCCTTGGCTGCCTGCTGGCAGGGGCCTGGGGGACCGGAAATGGTACCACATCCTACAGCGAGAACGTCGGGGCACTGGGCATCACCAGGGTAAGATTGCTGATGGAGTTCCTGGGGCGGGGCTGGGTTCCTGCAAACTAGTTTCCTGTTGTAGCTGTGACAACTCACGAAGTCTGGGTTTAGATAAATATCACCCTGCTGATTGGGCAGTCAGAAATGAGGTGGGAACTGTATGGGGGGCTAAAGCAGAGGTGTGGACATAGAAATACTCCCCAGGACAGGCCTTTTCTACAGGCTGCCCTGTCCCTAGGCTGTGGCTCCTTTTGCCATGTTCCCCTGTCACAGATATGAAAAACTGTCCCTTTACAAAGACACATGAAGTTATGCTGAACTACCAGTGTGATTCAGGAGAACACCCCTCGCTTACCACCCCCAGCTCGGGCACCTCTGCAAAGTCCCCTTGCCAAGCATGACAAGGCTACATACACATGGACTTCCTACAGGGACTCAGCAAAGCCACAGATGCTAGCGACACATGATGGCTTCCCTTTGGGGGTCACATTATCAGATATCCCTGAATGTCATATACTTTACATTACAACTCATAACAGTAGCAAAACCAGTTATGAAGTAGCAATGAAATGATGCGATTGGGGCTTACCACAACCTGAGGAACTAAAGGGTGGAAGCATTAGGAAGGCTGAGAACAACTAGCCTAGGGGCTCAGGATGGGCTGTCCCGGCAGGGGTCCCGATCCTAATGTCAATATGTGGCCTTCTTTGGATGTGATGGGATAGTCATTGCCTTCAGTCCACCCCCGAATATTCAGCTGTCCCTAGCCAGACCCACCTCAGGTCCCCAGGGCCCCCCAACAGGTAGAGACCTCCGAAACACTTCTTTTCTGCACTCCCTGTCTGAGGGAACGCATTGCCACTCAGGTCATCTTTAACTTCTAGATGTGCTGAGACTTTCCACTGGTGTCTACTTTCTCCACAGGGCTCCTTGCCTGCCCCTCTTAGCTCCCTTCCTGGGGACGCAGACTGACTGGCCCTAGTCGGGCCTCACATTCTCTCTTAGCAGGATCTTGCTTTTCTCTACCCCACCCATAACGTGACTGCCTGGTTTCTAGAGCCCGATTCTGTCTTTTTGTTTGTTTGTTTGTTTTTTGTTTTTTTAAAGATCTATTTATTAATTATATGTAAGTACACTGTAGCTGTCTTCAGACACACCAGAAGAGCTCATCCGATCTCATTACAGATGGTTGTGAGCCACCATGTGGTTGCTGGGATTTGAACTCATGACCTTTGGAAGAGCAGTCGGCGCTCTTAACCACTGAGCCATCTCTCCAGCCCCCTAGAGCCCAATTCTGACTAGTCTCTGCTTAGCCTCTATTCCACACCCCCACACCCCCACCACTTCCTTCTAGAGAGTCCAAGAAGGATGCGTTGTCTTATGGCTCCCCACTTCCATGGCTCCAGCGTGCACCCAAGTGACCTGTGCTACTGCTGGAGCTGAAACCCACAACCCCCACCAACTCAGCTGCTCTCCACAGCCCTAGAGCCTTTGGTGATTTCCTAAGGGCCCTTAATCCAGGCTGTGAGTGTACCACAGAATGGAGCAGCCAGCTGTGTAAGCTTGAAGCAGCAACCGTTTCCTTCCTGTTAAAGGGAACATGTCCTGTGAAGAACAGAAAATTCCGTAAACAAAACAAATTTCGGTGGGCATAGTTTCTAAGCTGAGGCCTTTTAAGAGAATGAAAAGGCAGGAAATAAAGACCCACAGGAACAGGGCAAACTGAATCAATAGGAGGTTAGATTAACTAATAGGACTGGTGCAAAGATCACTTGCTCTTATGGGCTCACACTCCCCCCTGTGGCCCTTTTAGGCATTGCAACAATGAGTGAGTGAGTGAGTGAGTGAGTGAGTGAGTGAGTGAGTGAGTGAGTGAGTGTGTGAGTGAGTGAGTGAGTGTGTGTGTGTGTGTGTGTGTGGTTTGTATGTATATATGAGTGTGTGTGCACACGCATGTGTGTGTATCTGTGTGTGTGTAGTTAATGTGTGTGTGTGAATGTGTGTGCATGTGACTCTTGTGCATATGTGTGTGAGTGTGTATCTATCTGTGTGTGCGTTTCTGGGCATCTGTGGGGGGCAGTTTAGGGGGAGATCAGGCTGAAGACCACAAAGCTACTGTCACTTCTCTACGAAGTCACAGCTGCCTGACTAGACGTCAGTTCTGAGGCCAAAGGAGACCCAGGTCTCCATGACAAGCTCATGTGGTGATAGGATTGGGCAGACCTTCCTTAGGAGACTTTTGGCACGACAGGCTGGATCTGACAGACCCACCTGTTGTACCTGCAGTCACACAGTCGACTGCAAAAGCATTAAACAGAACAAAGCGTTTCTGATGATTCTGGAAAGCGAAGGATAAGCACATATGTAATCTGTTCACAGTTGCTGCATTAGTGGGCTTTAGCTAACACTAAAATACCTTTAAAAAATATTTTCTCACTGTGGGAAAAGCACAAAACAGAAACTCACCAACCTAACTGTCTGGAAGCGTAGTTTAGTGTATTTACACTGTTACACATCAGAACTCTAGCCTCTTCCATCTCACGCAGGTGGGACTCATGCTGGTATCCTTTAAAAAACTGGACAGACAGATGGAGAGGGAGCAAGAGGAGGGGAAAGGAGAAAGAAGAAAAGTGTGTGTGTGGCTTTCTGGGTATCTATGTGCCTGTGTGTGTATTCAGAAGTAGGTTTCATGGCAATAATTATCCCTCTATTGAAATGAACTAGGGGAATCTCTTTTAAGATTTTAATCTCTTTTTAACATTCTGGATAGAGTTGCATTCCTTGAATCCCAGCACGTGGGAGGCAGAGGCAGGTAGACCTCTGAGTTAAGGCCAGCCTGATCTACAAAGCAATGAGAGCCAGGGTTATACAGAGAAACCCATTCTCAATCCCCACCCTGCCACCCCCAAATAAAAATAAAAATTCTGGCTAGAAACAGGAAATGATGCGTGGGGTAGGTCTTGGGTGTTAAGTGACCTCCACACAGGTGAAGGAGAAATCAGAGTTCATGCACTCTGGAACAACTGCCTGGGGAGGAAATCCGCTGAGTAGTTGTAATGAAATGGCTCTTCTGGGGGAAGCTTTGAGACTGGGAACCATGTCTTGTCACTACCTTGCTTTAAAACCTGCTGGTGAAGGAGAGAAGGTTTCTCTTGTTGTTATTTTTACCGTTGTAAAAAACAAACAAAAACAAAAACAAAAACAAAAAAAACAAGAAAATTACCATTACGACCATTTCTAAGTGGTCAGTGCAGTAGTTTTTTAATATATATATTAAAAAACTACTTATATATTATATTAATATATATATATATATAAGCTTATTGCACACAATTTCATGCATATATAATATACTTTGACATTATTCCCCTCCATTGTTTTGATAAAGGGTTTTGTTATGTAGCCCAGGCTAGCCTCACATGCCTGTACCTTCTACCTCAGCCTCCTCAGCGCTGGAATGCTAAGCGCGCTGACATCGTCATGAAGCCCTTGGTGCCGTGCTCTCCTCATCTCACCTCCTTGTCCCTCTTCTCTTCCCCTCTCTCCTGCTCCCCCTCCCCAATCCTCTTCTCTGCCCCTCCAAACCCTCAGCTTCTCCTTTCCCCAGAGCCTGGCAACCTCTCGAGCTCCCTGTCTCCAAGGATTTGGGGCCCTTGGAGACTTCCTGTGAATAGAGACATGTCATGTGACTGTTCATGACTGACTGGCGTGTGTCTCCTAGCACATGGCCCTCAAGGCTTCTATCAGTTACTTTTCATTGCTGTGATAAAATACTATGGCTGAAAGCAACTTGAGGGAGAAGGGGTTTTATTTTAACTTACGGTTCCAGGATATAACACTCATGACCAGGAAGGCATAGTTTGGTGGCAGAGGCAAGAAGCTGGCTGATCACATTTTAAGCAGGGAGATGGAGGGAAGGAAGGAGCCAGAGAAGGAGAGAGAGAGAGAGAGAGAGAGAGAGAGAGAGAGAGAGAGAGAGAGAGAAGGCTCAGGAAGGACCAGAAGGCTTTATAAAACCCAACCAATCCACAGAAGACTCTGGCTCCTAAATATTCCATAACTTTTCCAGACAGCACTACCAGTAAGGAACCAAAAATGAGCCTATGGGAGCTTTAATTTTTCATTTAAATCACCACAAAGCTCATCCACATATTGCGGTAGGTCTCAGAAACACTTTCCTTAGGGACCTAATAATGCCTCATTGTATGGCTGTGGGCACATTTTGTTTCTGCCCACTCCTGAGCCCCCAGGGCCCTGCAGGCTGGAGCCTGTCCCTTGCCCTAGGTTCCCACAACTCTCCAGGGCACTGCAGCCCAGGCACACCGATTTTCCCATCATAGAGTTCACATAAGCCACTTTCTCTCTACAATATTCTTCTATCAAATCTTTGTGTACATGGCTCTCTCTTGTCCCTTCTGTCTTCGTATATGAGTTGAATTCTCCTGACTGACCAGACTAGCCAACCACCTTAGAGCGTCCCTCAGTGCCCACTGTCCCACGGCTCTTCAGAGTACACACTTGTCCCTCCTGCTGAGACTGTAGGTGCTCCATTTACAAAACATCAGATGACACAGGAATTGAGGCGGGCATTGTGTCACTGCTGAGAATAAAACCCAGAGGGTCGATTACTCTGAGGGGGTGCAGGAGACCCTGGCATTGCTTGGGGTTCCTCTCTCTTTCCTTCAGACTTTAGCATTCTCTTCTACAGAATCAGGGGTGCACAGAAGGGCCCGTTGGCACTTCCTTCCTGCCCTGGCCTTTCCTGTATCCAGTGATGTGTATCTGCATAGTGATATGGACAAGGAATAGGTGTGGGAAGTTCTAATGCGATTCATGTCTTTGGAGGAGTATGTGATGTGGTAGAGAAATAGAAACATTTGTTCTTAGTGGACCAAGCATAAGCAACACACAGAGGCGTAACTGCTGCAGTAGAACCTTACGCCTCTGTTCCCTCCCCGAAAACCATTTCCTCTTTATTGAGTGTTCCGTGTGCTCAACACATATTATTCCAAATATTCGTAAGCCTTATTGCATTGCACTGTGTGGTGTGCAAGATCTCACATGGTAGATGTGGAGTCTGACTTTCAGGGATGTAAGTAATAAAGCTCAATAGATGTGAGAGAGCCAGAACAGAGAGATGAGAGCTGAGGCCAGAACCGAATTCCTCTTTCGGCTCTCTCTAGCCCAGTGTGGGAGGGAACCTGGGAACAGCAGACAGCGCTGCGTCTCAGGTTCATAACAACAGTGTGAAGGACGCAGAAGCAGACTTCCAAGGCCTCTGTCTGGCCTGGCGCTCCTATCTCTCCTCTCTGGTGTGCAGGTCGGGAGCAGGATGGTGATTGTCGCCGCTGGCTGTGTACTGCTCCTGATGGGCATGTTTGGGAAGATCGGCGCGGCGTTTGCCACCATCCCTACCCCCGTGATTGGAGGCATGTTCCTTGTCATGTTCGGGATCATCAGTGCTGTGGGGATCTCCAACCTGCAGGTGAGGCACCTCGGTGAACATCAGTGCTGCCCACCCTGAGAGGAGCTGCATGGGGGAGGGACAGGAGAGGAGGAGAAGAGGGGAAGAGGAGGAGGAGGAGCGCGAAGGGGGAGGAGCCGAGGGAGAGGGGGCGTGGTCCTAGGAGCCACAATGACACCTCCCCCCCCGCCCCCCATACAAGAAAGAAACAGACAACTAACTGCACGCTAACCTTCAAAACCAGCTATATGTACATGCATAAAGGTGTCTAGTGCCCTGATGAACTCGGGGGTCCTTTCTCCCACAGTATGTAGACATGAATTCATCCAGGAACCTCTTCGTGTTCGGCTTCTCCATCTACTGTGGGCTCGCCATCCCCAACTGGGTAAACAAGAACCCTGAGAAGGTGCAGACAGGTGAGTGCTGCTCCTCTGGACTGTCACCGCTCCAGGTGTGACGCACGGTGGCCTTTGGGTCCTTCGAACTGCCACTTTTGTTGTATTCCAGGGATTCTCCAGCTGGATCAAGTCATCCAAGTGCTCCTGACCACAGGCATGTTTGTTGGTGGCTTTCTGGGCTTCATCTTGGACAACACCATACCTGGTAAGGCTGCAACTACCCCATAGCTGGGTTTCTGGGCATCCGGGCAGTGTCGGGGCCACTGGAGATCTTCTGTCACGTTCACAGCACACCCTAAACGGCCCCTGGGGCTGGAGTCAGGATAAGGCCCCGGCCCACTTCAGTCAGCTTGAGCTGCTGCAGAAAAACATGAGAGAGCAGGGTGAGCGAAGCAACAGCCTTCTCTCAGTCCCCCAGGCTGGAATTCTGAGGCAGGTTGGTTCTTCATAGGACGGTTCTTGGCTTACAGTGGGGGTTCTCACAGTGCCTTTGCTTTGGGCTGGCACATCCCTGCAGCCTCTCTGTTTCACATTCTCCTTTCGTGTGAAGAAGACAGGAATCCCAGTGCTGGGCAGGTGGAGGCAGGAGAAGGGAGAGTCCCTGGCCATCTTCAGCTACATAGTGAGTTCCACACAAGCCCAGGATACATAAGAATTCATCTCAACAAACAAACAACAAACAGAGGGGAGGCCTTGTAACAGATCTCTGCTTGTAACAGATGCCTTGTAATGTCTTTACCTCCTTAAATATTATTGGCAAATACTGACACCCCCCCCCCAGATTAAGCTGTCAATGTATGACTTTTCAAGGGCTATATAGTTCAGTCATAGCAAGACCCTAAAGTGGACGATATATTAGATACAAAAGGATAAAGAGATGACCTTAGCTCTATTTTTTTTTTTTGCGGGGAGGGTTTCGAGACAGGGTTTCTCTGTGTACCCTTGGCTGTCCTGGAACTCACTCTGTAGACCAGGCCGGCCTTGAACTCAGAAATCCACCTGCCTCTGCCTCCCAAGTGCTGAGATTAAAGGTGTGAGCCACCACTGCCCGGCAGACCTTAGCTCTCTTAAACCTCTAATATAATTGATTGGTGGGAAAAATCACACACATATTCATCTATCCGTCTGTCCATCCATCCATTCATCTATCAAACATTCTTTTTTTTTTCTTCTTTTTTTGGTTTTTTGAGACAGGGCTTCTCTGTATAGCCCTGGCTGTCCTGGAACTTATTCTGTAGACCAGGCTGGCCTCGAACTCAGAAATCCGCCTGCCTCTGCCTCCCAAGTGCTGGGATTAAAGGTGTGAGCCACCACTGCCCAGCCACATTCTTATTTCTAACTGTCTACTATGTATGTAGCAGGTGCTACTCACTGAGACTATAAAGAGAAGTGAGACATGTCTCTGCCTCCCAGAAACCCACAGGCTAACAGAGGAAACAGACAAACAAGGGGGTGTTAGTGAGGCTTGGGATGAGCTATTTGAGGGTGCGCAGACTGGGAGGGGCATGATGGTGAAGAGCATAGAGATTCCATTTCAGCCTCTGGGCAGACATCCACACACACCTCTCTCTTCTGTGTCCCTCCCCCGGGGCCTCTATGAGGGACTTCTGTGACTGCACCTGCCTCATGCTTTCTGTTTGCCACATTATACGCTTCACCAAACATGGAGTGGAATACACCTGCACTCCACAAACACACATGGACAGGTCTGCTCTGGGAGCTGGGGAAAGCTCTGAGGTTCCATGGTTGAGCCTGAGACTGGGTACCACATGAGTAGGGGCTCTGAGAATGAGAGACCTAATGAGAATGAGCAGAGGGGGATCTGCGGTCCCTGCCAAGGCTTGGAGGAGGAGTGGGAGAAAAAGCAGGGCACTGCTGAGCGCTCGGGTACTGCCAGGGATGGCATAGGCACCCACAGGGTAGCCTTGTGACTGGAATCAAGACCCAGTCTTGACTTCCCACTGTTCACTTCTTAGGCAGCCTGGAGGAGAGAGGCCTTTTGGCATGGAGTAAAATCCAGGAGGATTCTGAGGAGACTTCGAAGGTCTCAAAGGTCTATGGCCTTCCCTGGGGGATTGGCACCAAGTTCTGCACATCTTCATGTACCCGATTCCTCCCATTCTGGCCCAGGAGAGACCACCACAGAGATGAGGTGGGAGTGAGCCAGCTCGCTCTGTGTTCGCAGACCTCCTCTGGAAAGCACCTGTGGAGTGCTACAGAAACCAAGATGTGAATAGAAGGGCCCCACCCCGTCTCCTTATAGCCAAACTCTGACCTGCAAAATGCAAAGATCTCTGTTCACAAATAGTCACACAAGGGTCCCTCCCACGACCTTCCACATCTGGGTACTATGGTGACCATGCAGCGTTGAGGAAGAGCATGATCAGTATGAAGCTGGCCCTAGGGCTTTCGCTGTCTCCTGGCTCCAGAGTGGACGGTGGGTCTGGGATCTCCATGGAAGCCTGCTCTTCTCCAATGCTCGGCAGTCTT